>SNQJ01S0014734.1:51517-125085 GCA_010110895.2 Picea sitchensis
AGAGATGATGCAGTTGATGGTGATGGTGATGCTCATGATCTAGTCATGAAATAGTCTAGACGACTATATTGATGCTACCGGGTAAATGGTATGTTTTTGTGCTCAAGTCCATTACCTGTAATACCTCCCTAGCTAGGATGGAATGTTAATATTATGGTAACTGCGGGAGGTATTTACCTCCACGTGTGAACCTGACGAGAATAGAATACTTCGAAAAGCAAGATAAACCCTAATAAGTTGGATAATAACCCTAGAAGTCTTGTCGACTCAAGAAGATAATTTATATTAGGTTATTAGCCTCCAAGAGAAGAAGTCGACCAGAAATAATAATAATATACTGAACAGACACATATCCAGAAGGAGAAGTCGGCCCCAACAAATTTGACATAACCAGTATAAATACAGGGCGTCGGTTTTCATTTGACAACATCTCAGAATTGCAGACATCAAGTGGTGCGCACTGCAGTTCCCAGTTTGGTGCGCACGTGTGGAGGAGAGCTGTATGAGAAACTGTTGTAGCTAGCAGTTTCAATGTTGGCTTGGACTATATCTTGGCTAGGGTTTGGACTATCTGATCATATTTTTGTGATGTGCTATCCTTGGGGAAAGGTGCGCTACCCTTTTGTTTGGCTATCTGGCCTAGGGTTTTCTTCCGGAGAAATTCTCAGTCAAGGTTAAGGTGCTCGGAGGGTGGCTTCAGCCTATGGTTGGGTGACGAGGGTATCGCCAATGGTAAAATGAGCACACCATCTTCTATATTCTAACAATAGATTGATGTGATGGTATAACACTTTGTTGTAGGTTCTAACACTGTTTTCTGTAGGTTTTCATGATTCTATATTGGATTATGTAATGTGATGACAAAAATTAATGAAAGGTCATCTTGGATGCATGGCACTAACCCATGAGTATGGATTGAGGCATTTTCCATTGAAGAACAATGCTGGTTATGAAAATTAATTTATGGCACCTTGGTCATGAGATATATCTTGATGATGCTAGCTAGATATGTCATTAATATATTGAAGCATAATACTAGCACATGTGTTGTTGGATGCTTAGTATTTTCTATAGTGAATGGAGGATTGATGCTAATCTGTTGGTGTACATAGCTGGTAGACATTTTGAGTTTCATTGATATATCCTATGATGTATTATTGGAAGATTACCAGTTGGAAAAATTGATGCATGCATTTGGCATATGGTTGGGCTACATATTGGGACATGTAGTTGGTGAATTGATGAGGTGATCATGTTGTACATCATTGATGAGTCATAACTTGATCTATAGTTGATGTATGGTACATTTCTAGTACAATTGTAGGGGAACCTACTAGCAGTTTGATTGGCACATATTTTATGGAGGATTTGGCATACGTGTATGAGGATTCATCATGTTGTAGTATTGGTGCATAGTTGATGTACTTGCTTAGTACAAGTGGTGATACATGTTGATATACATGTTTGGTACACTCATAGATGGAATATGCTTGATGATAGTACACCATTGGTATTACTTGATTAGCACAACAATTGGTATTTGTTTGAGATACATGGTTATGGCACTTGGTTCATGATGGAGACATATCATGAGTGATATGACACTTTTTTGGCATATTGGTAGATGCACACGATTGGCATATTGGTGGATGCACATGGTTGGCATATTGGTAGATGCACATGGTTGGCATATTGATAGATGCACATGTTGGAATATGGTTGATACATTCCATTGATGAGATCTTATGGTACATTGTATGGTATTGATGTACATGGTTGATGTACATGGGTTTTGTGCATGATGGGAACACAATTGGTACATGATGTACTTGGGTGATGTTCTACTCATGATTATCTATTTTATTGTTGACATATCTTTTGTTTCATGATGGTTGGTATGGAATGAGTTTGATGCATGAACAGGTCCAAGGATCGTCATATGGTAGCATATTTTTCATCTTGCAGAGAAGATAGGGGGAGACATACCCATAGGGGGAGTCATTCTTCTTCCCATGGTTCTAGGAGGAGAAAAGAGCCCTATACTTGAAGAAAGAGCACATAGGCATAGTTCTAGGGGGAGCAATGGTCACAGGGGGAGTATGAGCGATGTATCTTCAACATTACATCATAGTGATATTCCTTGTTAAAAAGGGGAGAAATTATTCAGAGGAAGATCAAAGGCATTCAGACAGGGGGAGCAGCCCCAAGGGGATAATGACCCTTTTCCATTGATGTCAAAGGGGGAGAGATAGTCACATTGATGTGATTGATGATTATTGATATGGAGAGATAGTCACATGGATGCGATTGATGACTATTGATGTAGAGCATGTCTTGTCTACATGTTGACATCAATGATTGTTGTTGACATCAATGTTGGTATTGACATCAATGCCAAAGGGGGAGATTTTTGGATCATGTTGTCATTGATGACAATGGTTTGATTGATTGATGTCAAGTGATTGATTGATTGATTGATGTCAAGTGATTGATTTATTGATTGATGTCAAGTGATTGATTGATGATTGATGAACAATGTCTTGATGTAATCTATATTGTCCTTGATAAGAATGGATAGATGAAGATGAATCAATGATTTGTCATTGATATGATGCATAGATGAAGATGGATCAATGAGTTTTCATTGATGCATAGATGAAGATGGATCAATGAGTTGTCATTGATACATTATGCAAAGATGAAGATGGATCGATGTGGTTTCTTTGATATATGATGCATAGTCATATTGATCATTATAGTATTATCATGGTTGATAAGGTGCACAAATGGATGAACTCCAAAGTGGTCTGCTTATGGTGAAATCCCTCATGGGAAGACGCTTTATGATTGAGTTATCCTAGAAGAATGGTTGATGAACCCATGTTTGATTGTGGAATAATGAGATGAAGATCAATGAAGTTGTTGGAGAAACTATCCTATATGGATAGTGCTTGTCATGCCATTTCTGGTGGTATGTGGAATGTCACATAACTCCTCATGGTTTGAGAGCTATGGCCTTATGAAGTTGGAGGACCATCATATGTTGGCTTGACGACCCAAAAGGTAAAAGAAGTCAAAGAGCTTGCAAAGAAGAAACTATTATTTAAATGATAAAGTAAAGTGACAAAGTCAAGAAGGATTATTTAAATAATAAAGTGAAGTGACAAAATCAAAGAAGATTATTTAAATGATAAAGAGAGGTGAAAAAGTCAAGGAGGAATATTTAAATGATAACATAATGGAGAACTTTCTACTTATGGAATGTGGTTAACCCTAAAATGAGGAAGTAACCTAAAATAGATTAAGTGACCTAGAAGATGAAAAGTAAAAATGAGAGGCAAGGGTCTTTTGTGAAAAGTACATTTTTGGGAGTGTCCCTTGTGTATCTCTTGAGCATGATTGAAGATCTATTCTGAGAGAGAGAGAGTATGGAGGATATCATGAATGCATCATAGTTTCAACAAGTCTGAGATAATGACGATATAAGTCTTAGAAGTTTAGAAACCCTAGTTTCTAAGGTGTACATGGGCTACAGTGAGCCAGGGCGCGTACATACGTGGGTTGTATGAAGACATGGTGCGTATGGTGGTTGAAGTCATGGATATTGGTGGCTGAGATGAGGAAAGGCTCTTGAATACTGAAGCAAATTCCAGATCTACATTCTATGGGCTCAGATCTGCCATAGAAACTCTGGTATGGTTGTATTGTTGCTTAATGGATATTATTGTTTCTTGTATGGTGAATTCTTTAGGCATTCTTGGTGTGACTGTTATGGTATGGTTGAGTTGGTTGATGGAGTAAGCAACACTCTTATGATTTAGTGCTGATATGTTTGCTATAGTATACTAGTTTCTTATACATGATGGAGTAGCATTCATATTGTATGGTTGAGAAGCATGAGTAAATTGTTGGAGAGAATGGATGTGTTGTGATTGGTTCTGGATCAGATTGGACAGTGAAAGACATATGCAAATGTGATTAAAGGTTGCAGAGGATCTGAGTTGATTTTGAAGAGAAGACGTTTAGTAACTCAGAAGGCATACGCAGGCTGTAATACAGACTAACCACATACATACGCAGGCTGTAGTGAGCCAGGGCACGTACACATGCGGGCTTCACTACTGACAGGTCGCGTACCTGTGATAGATTTATATATATGGAGGATTGTTGCCTCATCTCAGTTGGTGCCGAGTATGTAAGCTGAGTATTGCATATAAAACTGGTTCTCTTGTAGAGTTGTACTCTATTCAGTTGTTGCTGAAAAACCCCAAGGATTGAAGTCCGTAATAAAAATAAAATTGTACATACATCTTGTGTTCTTTATGTTCCTTGTGGTGATGATTTGTTGATGATATATTGCTGATATATGTTCACATCTAACTGGTTATAAATGACATCAATAAGTAATGAGTAAATGGTGATTGATAACTAATGGGTTTTATGCAAGAGGGAAGTTTTGGGAAAAGAGCTCCACAATCATTCACCCCCCCTCTAAGTGTGTTCGGTGTGTCCAACGGTTCTTCAGCGGGAATATTAACATTAAATTGTGTAACCCTAGGTTGGTAGATCTTACCTGCTGATGCAGAAGTTTTTCTGAGATATCCCTTCGGTTTCAACAAATTTTCAGGATCCGAAACTGGCGTAGTCTACTTTTCGTCTGGGTTTTTCCTGGTATTTTTTCGACCGAATACCAACTTTTCCTACCATGGAGTTTCTAGTTGAAATATAAAGTGAGACTTATCCACATATTCAATCTTTGTTCACCATCAAAGACCAAAATTTAACTTTGTCGTTCTCCCAGAGAAAAAATGATTTCGTTTCTCCATTCCCTGACAATGACGCCAAAAAGATGTTGTTCTTGAGATTGATTCTAGGCTCAAAGAATAATGTCAGGCATCAAAGACTTTAAAAGTAATGTTTTATAAGTTCTTTCTTCTACCTTCAATTTTCTGATAAATCATCTTTAAGTGAAATTTATGATAAGACAATACATAGGTTGTATCTCGTTATCTGAGTCGTAATTTTAATTTCAAATGGTGTAGAAATGATTAAAAAGCTGTTAAAACAAAGTGAGGTATCAATTACAGATAAGTCTCACCTTATTTGCAGTAGAAGAAAAATAGAAAATGTACCCTTGAAAGGAGATTAAAAATGCAACAATTCACACAAGTTACAGGTCTTGTTTTTACTCACAGTAATAACAGAGGAAAAACTGTAACTGAATGGACTTCTGATATATTATGATCACAATAGACGTATTACTAAATTGTAATCATTCACTCTTAAATAAATATAGAATAAAACACATAAGAGATGGAAACACAGAGGAAACACATAAATCAAATGAAATGAAACTTAGAATCTATGTCTGCACTTGTATTAATATTCAAAAAGTTCTCTCTTTTACATTAGGCTAGAAGCAGCCTTGAATAGATCTAAAATTTGTCTATTTATACAAAAAATGTCTCAACTAAAGGTAGTTGGACTTTCCACAATAACTTCTCTAAATATAGAATACAATCGAAATGGAAAAACATAATGCATATATTGTTGAGTTATGGTTTGATGTGTTGGTGCTTCATATGCTCCTTCATTTTCTCCCAGATGCACTTGCTTTCCTCTATTCATTGAACTGGGTACACATATCCATCAAGGCTACCACAAATCTCGAGGGTTCAACTTTCTCGTTCAATTCTAAGGCAAACACCTTCTTGTGTACTAGTGGCAGCTTCTCCTGGATCTTCTTTACTTCTTGTACTATAATTTGATACTGTAAATTTGGCTTTACCAACAACTCATTAATCTTGAGCAAATCAATCTGATTCATCTTTTGGATGACAGATTGAATATTTTCCTTATTTTTTCTGGAGTTTTCCTTATTCATTTCGATTTCAATCTACCCCAGTGCCTCTGAGATATCATTTCCTTCAAATTCAACCAATTTTTTTTCTACAGAAGATAGTGTCTCTAGACAAGCCTCCTTTGCCTCTCTGGAAAGTTTCTTGCTTTCTTCTAAATTTGTCTCCCAAACTTTCAAGGCCATTTCACCCTTAACTTGTTCATATTGTGAAAAAGGGGCGAGACCAGGGATATTGTCTTTCTGCCTCCATATAATGAATTCTTGAAACATGGATCTAGCCACAAAAGCATCCTTTTCTTTCACATAAATACTTTTCAGAGAATTATTTATTGCCTGATAGTATTTCTAAATAGTATCCACCTTTTGATATAGATCCTGCTAGACAACTTCCAGCTTCTCATTGACTTCAAATGCTTGTGCTTTGAAAGCAGTGATGTCTATTGTTTTGTTCTCTACTAGGACTAATTTGGCTTGTAGTTGTTCTATCAAACTGTCTCACTGAGTAATAATGGCTTTGTTGGTCTGTGAACTCTGGTAAATCAACTCTAGTTTCTCCTGTAACTGCTTCATTTGCTGCTGATAATTTAACCTAATTTTCTCTTTGTCTTGATTCATTCTTCTCCTGACAATCTGTTCTATGTTTTTCATTTCATTCTGCATTTGTTCTACCACGAAAGATTTTTCTTACAGTTGCTTAGTCAGATTATCCATTGACCATTGGTTAGCAGTGGCGAAATACCCTAGTGAATCTGCAACCTCCTTGGCAAACTCAGGATCATTTTGGCCCTTTCCATGATACATTATTTTCTGCCTTTTAGTAACTACTCCATATTTTTGCTAAGATTATTTCTTTACAATGACTTTCATTTTCTTGTTGAAAAATAAACTTGAGGGAGGCATTTCTTCAGGCAATATATGAGTAAGTTCATCTATGTGAATGGTTTCCAAACTAAGAGTTCCAAAACTGGTCTCTAAGGGAGTTAATGAGGGAATAAGAGAGATAATTGCGATGGATCTTTCTGGAGATGTTGTGCTTGGGATGCCAGCCGAAGTAACTAGTGTTGAATGGGGAAAAACTTGTCCCTGATTCATGAAATATTCAAACTGGGATAATATCTATTGATCATTTAGACCTAGCAGTGATTTTTTTATCTCTTTAAATATCCCATCTAAACTCTTCAAAACTTCTTCATCTTTTTTTTAGTGGAGGAATTTGGTTGCGATTTTGTGGATTTAGCTTCCTGTAAAGATGGCATGGGCCTTGACTCTCCTTGTAAAATCTTAGGCAAGATGTTTCATATATGATTTTGGAAGATGAGGAAACCAACCTGTTAGTCAGGAGGTAGAGTCTAAAATCTATTTTGAACTTCTTCTTAGGATCCAACTCCCCTGAAAATCTCATCATAAGGAGACTCTTCGTGGATGTATCTTTTCATGTTGTATTGAGCCAAATGATTCTCTACCACCTTATGTGGATCATGTCTTTTGAATTCGATGTCAACTAATTTGACATCTTCCAAAGTTGTAGCCTCGACTTTGGTATGACCAAAATCTAACAATTTAAACACACCAACCTGAATGGGAAAAGTTGGCCATACATTTTTTTGAGCTGCTTTCAATTCCTTGGTGATTCCTCCTGCTACTATTTGGTATGCCACTTCTATGCACACCAACCTGTCAGGTAAAAATTGTGGAAGGGAACGAGGAGGAACGGAGCAATCGAACACTCTAATGTAAGAGAAGTTCTCCTCAATGTACCAGTCTGCAAGTGTGCCTAAGTTTCCCATAATATTATCTGAAATCCTGGGTGGTGGGTGGCCATATATAGATATATGAATAGGTACCACTACACTGTGAAAGATATCGTAAAATAAATGTTTAGCATTGATATCCGTAGGATCTAAATGTTAAGTGCATTTTTTTTTTTTTAAATACTATGAATGCTCAACATGTTAATATACTTTCAGCTTCTAAATAAAGACTGTAATCTGGAAATGCAGCACTGTACATAATGAAGATAACAGGAAATGAAAACATAGAAACAGAGGATGAAAAACACAACAGACAAGAGAGTACAAATGCTGAATTTGTTAACAGAGTTCACCCCCTTCACTGGGCTACGTCTCCGGGTCCCTCTCCAATGGGTACCGATCCAATTAATCTTCAAAAACTGGTACACAATGGTTACAATAACATCTTCAGCAGACTCTGAGAAGCTATGAGACAATAGTACTGTGCATAATACTAAAAAAACTACAAGGTATGGCAAGTTTACAAAGGTTTTCAACAATAAGAAAACCGCAGCAGAACGTAGATGATTCTACAAGCAACAATGCTTCATCAAAATGTCTCTACATCTGTTAAACTTCTCCTCCTTGCGCACAGGCTGAATCTTGTTTCTTATAGCTGAACAATCAGGAATCCTCATCCCGCAACAAAATGATACGCTGAGTTATGTGCTAACTGAATGATGTTTTCTGTTTTATCTCTGCTCAGCTTCACGTGACTGAAAAATGTGCTGAACTTTCTAACAAAAAGGATGCCTTGAATCGTGGCCAACATTCCATCAAAAGAGGCAGAATCTAATTCATTACACATTTAGTGGGAGTAGGACTCGACTCGGCGGTATATCAATTTTAGTAAAAACAACGTAACAGAACGGGATCTTCCATTTATGTCTTGCAACCATAACTGCCTGCAAATCGTTGTAACATTCTAACAGTCAGAGAAAAAATCAAATATTAAATGGAACTCCCCTTAAAGCCTGCCAATGAGACTTTATCAGATGTTATATCTCTGTTTGAACAGAATAAATGTTGCTTAACAAAAGACAGTCCCGCCAAATGTTGCTAAACAGTCCCGCCAAATGAGTTAAAACTCTGCCAAACGAGAAGCTCTGCCATCTAAATATTCCATAAGGGCTTCACCACATCATATTCCAAGCCTCGTGTACCTCTTAAATTCTGTACATTAAATGATGCACAAAAGGGTGTTGCGGGCTTAGTCTATACGTTCATTCATACCTTCGAGACTCTGCACAAATGTACCCTGATATATGTTACGCAGGCTTGTCACTCCATCCAACTGTCGTACCATTAACCACATTGGAACCTTTTATATAAACCATACACTTTGGATCATAATATATATATAACATGTATATATGTGTGTCAAAGCTTACACATAGGTTAAGTAATGTGGTAAGCAACATTAATATAATCTTAGTCTTCGACAAGGTATGGAACATGTTAAAGATTATAGCATAAAGATGTCTCCCATATGGTTTGAACCATATCAATCATTACCATTGTACCATTATTGGATTAGTATACTTTCAAAGACGAAAAATCCATTCGGATCATTCCTCCCCATTGGAGAGCTTTTGGACCTCCAAAAGCCTGAATTATTCAACAAGTAAGTGAGGGTACAACTCCCTCACTTTTCCAATCTCCATCCATCTTGCTTTGCTAGGATGCATACCTTTAAGCCCCACTCGAAGGTACTCAACATTCCCCCTTCGTGAAGTCCTTACATTTCTATCAAGAATGACATCATATTGCAACTCATTCATATATTCAGGTACCATATCATCAACTGAAGGAATCTGCATGTTAGTTTCCTCATCCATGATCATAGGAGGCTCATACAATTTAAGATTCTCAACATTGACAACTGAATAGATTTGCATGTATGGAGGTAAATTCAAGCGAAAAGCATTAGTACCAATCTTTTCCAATATCTCACAAGGAACATACATGATAGGCTTAATATATTTACCTTCACCTTTCATTTGTTCTTTGGTGATATGTAACCAGACTCTGTCTCCAACCTGGAATTGATGATCAACTCGATGCTTGTCATGCCTGGCCTTGTACTTTGCCTGGCTCTTCTCCAACTGTTCTTGAGTACTGGCACCTTTGCATGGATTCTCTGAATGAACTTTAAATATTTATCTACATCAACTTTCCCATATTCCACTGAATCTTTCCCAAAGACAAAGTCCGCTGGGTTTTTAGCGGAATGTAACAAGTTTCAAAAGGATATTTATTCATGGAAGAATGAACTGCATGGTTGTAAGCATGCTATATGTCTTGCAACTTCTCGTCCCAAAGTTTAGGACCATTTACCTACAATATCCTCGGCGGTTGAACCATTGTCCTGTTCACTACCTCTGTTTTTCCCATGGAGTCTGTGGATGAAAGGCTGTACTCTTCTTAGGTTTAGTATCCATAAGCTCCCATAATGTTGACCAAAAATTCCCCCAAAAGAGCTAGGAGATCGATCAGATACAATAAAACATGCGTTGGCAAAATGTGCCCAAACATTTTGAAAGAAAGACCGGTGGCTGTTCCTTGATTATCTGCTTGGTACATGGCATCAAGATACACATTTCTTTGAATGCATCCAAAACAACATATAGGTAATCATGCCATTTTCTAGACATAGGTAGTCCTCTTACAAAATCCATAGAATTCTTCCCAAGGATGAGAAGAAATTGGAAGAGGTGTGTACAAACCCAATTTCCTAGTGCTAGGCTTACTTGTTGCACACACAACACATCCTCGTATGTATTTATCTACAGTTTCTTGCATCTAAGGCCAATAACAATGATTCTGCAATATTGACAACATTTTACTTACTCCAAAATGTCCTGCAATCAATGAACTATGTGCTTCCCGGATCACATGTACTCTCTCTTTCTCTGGAATACAAAGTTTACCAAGATGATACAGGATTTGATTATGCACATAATAGTTCTCTTCCTGTTTACCATGTAGTAGTGATGCATATACTTTCTTAAAGTCTTTATCTTCTGCATATTGTTCAATATAAGTTTCATGTGTTAATGAACTGTTTTGAAGAATGATTGAAGCGTTTGTAGGTGGCCTTGATAACATGTTTTCTACCTTATGAATCCCTTTTTTGTATTTAATTACAAGATGAAGCTGCTGTAAAAATCCCATCCATCTTAAATGTATACTTTGTTGTACTTTAGTTTGAGTTGTAAATCTTTGATGGTTGATGATCGATTGTGTATAATTGGTTCTTTACCCATGATATAATGTTTCCACTTCTTCACTCTGTACTAAAACTATGAAACTCTTTGTAATAAGTTGGATAGTTACTCACTGCAGTAGAGAACGTTTCTGAATGGTAATAGATCGGCTTCCTCCCTTGCATCAAAATGGCTCCCATAGCCGACCAATCTGTTCGATCTCGAATGGCTACTACAAATCTGGCAATGTCAGAACTGGCCATTTGTCTTTGATCTTTTCCTTCAAAGTGTGAAGGCTTTACGTGCCTCCCCACTAGAAAATTTCTTTAATGCTTGTCAACACATGTAATGGGGAAGCAATGGAAGAAAAACCAGAAATGAATTTCCTCCAATAATTGAAGCCTTTGAGAGAAAACTTCTGATTTTTGTAACGGTATTAGGCCGTGGCCATTTTACAATGACAACAACCTTGGCTGGTTCCACTTGTAGGTGGCCTCCACCAATTATGTAGCCTAGATATACTAAAGAGGTTTTAGCAAATTCACGACATTTTCATAAAGCTTCTCTTTCCTCGTTACATATAGGACTGTTT
Source organism: Picea sitchensis (assembly GCA_010110895.2). Classification (NCBI taxonomy): domain Eukaryota; kingdom Viridiplantae; phylum Streptophyta; class Pinopsida; order Pinales; family Pinaceae; genus Picea; species Picea sitchensis. The sequence continues at coordinate 62,966 of SNQJ01S0014734.1, forward strand.
TACATATAAAATGCTCCTTCAAATATTTCCTAAAGACAAGGATATCATCGGGTAAAGCGATTAAAATCATCAATAAAAGGGTGGAAAACATCATTCATGACCTGCATAAAAGTGGTAGGTCGTTACATAGCCGAAAGGCATTACAAATACATTTCGCACAAACCATAACACAATTTTTAAAAGCTATTTTCCAAGCATCATTTTCAACAACCCGGATTTGATGATACCCACTAAGCAGATCCAATTTAGTAAGTGGTGCATATTTCCTTGGTCAAACAAATCATCAATGCAGGAAGAGAGGATACATTTTTAATGGTGGTGATTTTGTTAAAGGGCTGCGGTCAATGCACATTCTCGAGATACATCCTCATTTGGAACAAAGAGACTATAGGAGAGCCACAAGGAGAAGTGCTTGGCTGGATGACCCCCTTCTCAATCAGCTCCCGAACTTGCTTCTTGATTTCCTCATTTTTCATAACAGACATCCAGTACATAGCTATGTTCAAAAGTGGCACATCCTGCTGCAACTGTATCTCATGTTGAATCTCTCTCTTTGGTGGTAACCTCTTTGGATCATGAAACGAATCATCATACTCAGAAATGATTTCAATTAGTTCAGAGTTATGTTTAGGATCACACCCTTCAAAATATTTAGAAATCTCATCATTCTTTACCTTAACCATCATTAACCCACAAAATTCTTACTAGCATTTACTGATCTCTTCATTTGCCCTGCGAGAAACTATTGCTAGAGTTGTTTTTGTCTTATGTGCTCGTACAATATATTCCACATCATCTTTAAAAAAAGATGATATTATTGATCTCTATAAAAGGCTGCTTTTCACGGTCATATAAATATGGACTCCCAAGTACTATTCCACAAATATCAAGTGGCACTACATCTAGCTCTACCTCATCCATGAACTTTCTAGAAATTGAAAACTTCAATACACATTTCTTCATGACTTGTAGTTGTGTATGATTAGTGACACAACCAAGAGGATAGGGTTTCTCATGAGTAGTAGTGACTAACTTCTTACTAGCATTTACTAGCCTCTTCATTTGTCCTGCAGAAACTATTGCTAGATTTGTTTTTGTCTTATGTGCTCGTACAATATATTCCACATCATCTTTAAAGAGATGATACTTATTCTGATCTCTATAAAAGACTGCTTTACGGTCATATAAATATGGACTCCCAAGTACTATTCCACAAATATCAAGTGGCACTACATCTAGCTCTACCTCATCCATGAACTTTCCAGAAATTGAAAACTTCAATACACATTTCTTCATGACTTGTAGTTGTGTATGATTAGTGACACAACCAAGAGGATAGGGTTTCTCATGAGTAGTAGTGACTAGCTTAAGTTTCTTAACCACTTCTTCAGATATCAGATTTACTTGTGAACCATTATCAAACAAAGTGTCTATCTTTGTGTGATTTGCTATGACTCGAACATGAAACAGTGCACTTCTAGCTTTATCATTATTCCTAGAAGTAGATGGCATATTTGTATTTTCACTAGAACTTGCTTTTGCATCAATGGGAAGTGAGATACCTTTATTCTTACCTTAAATTCCGACAGTTGTAACCTTTGTTTTATCACCTGAGTTGGATCCCAAGTCTTGAATAACTGCTGCAGTAGATTTTGCTTTGCCTTTATCTTTATTTCCTCTGTATCTCTTTGGCCTTAACTCTGGATGAATCTTCCAACACTTAGAGACATCATGTCCCTTCTGACAATGTGAACATGTAGGCTTCTCACCCTCTTTCTTGACAGTAGCCATCTTTTTTTTCCCCTTAACTTTACCTTTCGATTTGTTGTCAAACTTAGATGATTTCTTCACAAAAGTATAATTAGCATGCTTCCCCCTAGCTTCTAAATGTGTGTCTTGAACACATACATCATCCAAGTTACTGGGGTTAAACATCAATAAAGTATGTCTCAAATAAGAATGCATGCCACCAATGTACTTAAGAAGAGTCTCATGCATATCTAATTAAACATTCAATGTAATAGCCCTCTTTCTAAATTCATGAGTATAATCTTGAATATTTTGACCTTTAGCTTGTCTAAACGTTTGCCAACTCATGGTTAATTGTTGTATATGACCTAAAGGGTAAAACTGCTTCCTCAAAACCTCAATGAAATCAGTCCAAACTGAAATGACTTTACCATTCTTTTGAAGATCCTGCTGAACTTTGCTCTCCCACCAAGTAAGAGCCATTCCACTCATCCTCAGAGTAGCCAATTGTATTATGGAAGGGTCATCATTGATGTCCTGCACCCTGCAATAGACTTCAAGCTACTTAATCTAATTATCTAGTTTCTCAGCGTCTAAGTCTCCATTATAGATAGGTAATTCGAATTTCACATCTAGTTTGAAATATGGCATATTAGCATTATTCAAATGAGAAGTATGAGAAGAAGAGGATTTATTAGCATCAATAAGATCACCATCACCTACGCCTTTACCCTTCTCTTCACTCTTTACTTCTGCATCTTTAGACGAAGTTTCATCTTCCTTCTTCTTCTTTTCTACACGTTCTTCGAAAATCATTTCCACCGTAGTTTTCATGCTGATAAAGGCCTCTAGAAACTCTGTTTCAGTGAGAACAAATTTCTCCCATTCCTCATGTCCTTCTTCCCCTCATGGAGAAGACATGGTTTTTGGGATTGTTCTTCTGGCACCAGTCTCAGGGTCGCCTTCAACTAAGTCTCCTTCACCGAGATGAGATTTTGACCTCGTAAGCATTCACAGTCTTTCACTATAGTAAACCAAGCTCTGATACCATTAATTTGATCCTTAGGATCTAAATGTTAAATGCATTTTTTTTTTTAAATACTATGAATGCTCAGCATGTTAATATACTTTCAGCGTCTAAATAAAGACTGTAATATGGAAATGCAGCACTGTACATAATGAAGATAATAGGAAATGAAAACACAGAAACAAAGGATGAAAAACACAGCAGAAAAGAGAGTACAAATGCTGAATTTGTTAACAGAGTTCACCCCCTTCACTGGGCTACGTCTCCGGGTCCCTCTCCAATGGGTACCGATCCAATTAATCTTAAAAAACTGGTACACAATGGTTACAATAACATCTTCAACAGACTCTGAGCAGCTATGAGACAATAGTACTGTGAAGAATACTAAAAAAACTACAAGGTATGGAAAGTTTACAAAGGTTTTCAACAATAAGAAAACCACAGCAGAACATAGATGATTCTACAAGCAACAGTGCTTCATCAAAATGTCTCTACAACTGTTAAACTTCTCCTCCTTGCACACAGGCTGAATCTTGTTTCTTATAGCTGAACAATCAGGAATCCTCGTCCCGCAACAGTATGATACGCTGAGTTATGTGCTAACTGAATAATGCTTTCTGTTTTATCTCCGCTCAGCTTCACATGACTGAAAAATGCGCTGAACTTTCTAACAAAAAGGATGCTTTGAATCGTGGCCAACATTCCATCAAAAGAGGAAGAATCTAATTCATTACACATTTAGTGGGAGTAGGACTCGACTCAACGGTATATCAATTTTAGCAAAAACAACGTAACAGAACGGGATCTTCCATTTATGGCTTGCAACCATAACTACCCGCAAATCATTGTAACATTGTAACAGTCAGAGAAAAAATCAAATATTAAATGGAACTCCCCTTAAAGCCTACCAACGAGACTTTATCAGATTTTATATCTTTGTTTGAACAGAATAAACGTTGCTTAACAAAATACTCTGCCATGTATAACAGTCCCGCTTATCCATATATAACTCTGCTAAGCTGTTAAACTCCACCATAAATGAATAAACTTAGCCCAGTCCAGATGTTGCTAAACAGTCTCTCCAAATGAGTTAAAACTCTGCCAAACGAGAAGCTCTGCCATCTAAATATTCCATAAGGGCTTCGCCACATCATATTGCAAGCCTCGTGTACCTCTTAAATTCCGTACATTAAACGATGCACAAAAGAGTGTTGCGAGCTTAGTCTGTACGTTCATTCATACCTTCGAGACTCTACACAAATGTACCCTGATATATGTTGCGCAGGCTTGTCACTCCATCCAACTGTCGTACCATTAACCACATGGGAACCTTTTATATAAACCATACACTTTGGTTCATAATATATATATAACATGTATATATGTGTGTCGAAGCTTACACATAGGTTAAGTAATGTGGTAAGCAACATTAATATAAGCTTAGTATTCGACGAGGTATGGAACATGTTAAAGCTTATAGCATAAAAGATGTCTCCCATATGGTTTGAACCATATCAATCATTACCATTGTACCATTATTAGATCAGTATACTTTCAAAGACGAAAAATCCATTCAGATCAAGCATTTTCTTCCCATAGTTTGGAGTGGTAGAAATGTATAGGTTCAGAACTAGCCATGGTCCAACTCTAATTCATTAGGGGGAATGGGGTCATGCAACAAATATATGAAACAACTCCAGAGCTTAACAGCTGACGTGCTCCAGAGTAAATGTTTCGAACTGTTATATATATATTTCGGGCTTCGGAATTCCGAAACTCCGGATCTCCAGAGCTCCAAGAGTTCATTTGTTTAAAAGTACGGTTTGTACTTCGCCGGTTCAACGTTCAGGAGTTTTGGATATAGCACGAGAGAAATATCCTGAAGACCAAAATTGTGGTGAAATTAATTAATACTTAATCATGATTAATTAAAGTTATTAAATTTTTTATTATCTCTTTTAAAGACTTTACTTTTTTGTGATATCCAATACTTCGACATTTTGAAATTTCAGTGGTTGTGAACCCAATCTTTGTTTAAACTCCTGAAGCACGAAGCTTCGAAGTGACCATTAAAGGTTTTCTTTTAAAATTCAGGCGTATTTTACATTTTAGAGATCACAAGAACCGTTCGATCAACTTAGTGCAACTCATCGACGCGTGAGATTGTAAGCGCCTTATTAATATATAATGACCAAAGATTATTTAATTAAAAGGTAATTTCCTAAGTTTTTTTTGGTGAAATTTTATTTCTAAGAGACAAAAGCAAAAGAATAAAAGTTCAAAATTCTAAGTGTTCTAACACAACTGATAGATGATTTCATGATGACATCAACATGGTGACATGGCAGCACAACAAAATGCCACGTGTCACCCGAAAATGTCATTTTGGGGGTCCATGTGGACCAATTAAAAAGTGCCACATGTCATTTGTATGGATGACACATGTTACCCATATGATGACGTGGAAGGTACATATGGCAGGTGATTGGATGATGAGGTGGTAGATAGGTGGACCAGTGAAAGCATGACATGTGGACCAATTAGAGAGTGCCATGTGGCACTCTCCGATATGCCAATAATGGCTAAGGGAGAATCAAAATTTGTTGGAGGTTGAATGGAATAGAACCTGTGACCTATCGAGGAATATTAAAACATTATAAATAATATTCCTTAGTCTTAACCACAAGCCTCCTACCAATACGCCATGCATATTAATTATTATAACTAACATTAAATATTATAGTTATATTAAAACCAGTTTTGTCCAAGATTTTGGTTGGTGGTTTGGCCAACCTAGGCCTATTTAATCTGCATGAAAACCAATGCGCGAGACATAGAAATGCATTCCAAGAAGCAGGTCTACATAAAAATTTGTGCCAAGTGTTGTAGGAAAATATCCCTACGGACAGGTAGATCTCCTCAAAGAGCTAGACTCTTAACTCTAGGACAGAAAGTGCTTATCATGGTCACTGAATTCCTTTTAGATCTAGGTGGACTAGTGTGTGAGAAGGAAGGAGAAAAGAAGTACCTTTTACTGGTGTTTGTCCCTACACGCTCCGGGTTGAGCTCCAATCTTTCGCTCCTCGATGAATCCTGTAGACAAACAAGGTACGACCACTTCCTACTCTATCAAGGTTAGCCCTAAATAGATATATCTACTAAGTAGGATTGACCACGAATTAGAAAGAAACAGGCCAAGCATGTCATATTAATGAGGACAAAACATTACTTACAGCAGTTGATGAATTGCAACAGTCCCGTCAAGTCCTCCTTGTCTATCCCTTGCTCAAAAGATCCATGATCTGAATGTTGATAGATTCACTGATTTCTCCCTATAAGATCATAGGTATCTTGCCTCCAAAACATCTCTGTTCTAGCACCACTTATAAGATCATAATTTTGGTGTGATTCTCCTTTCCAGTCCCTCTTTCACCATGAGAAAGCTTGCTTATATAGGTTTGGAGTGGCTTAACCTCTTGAGGTATCTTTAGGGTAGGTTGAGGAATTCCCTCCTTAAATCAGGGATCTTCTAATTGAACCAAGAATTTGAATGTAACTACCTTCTAAACTTGAAATATCCTACCCTCATTCTCCTCAATAGATCAACTACTGCCCAGATTAGACATCGCTCCCTCAAAAGAGGCATCAGGGAATTATAATGCTCCCTCATAGGCTTGAGGGGAGCGCTAGCAACCTTAAGATTAGTAGCACTCCTTTAAAAGTGCCAAGGAAGCTTTATAGCGCTCCCTAGCAGTGTGAAGGGGGGCGCCAACACTCCAAGAAGAGGTATAGGGGAGCGCTCCCCTCCAAAAACCTAGTTTTTTCAGTGTTTTCAGATGGCAAAAGGTTCATGACTTCAGCTAAGCATTCCTCCTCTTCCAAATCAAGTGTTTGATGTGTGTTAAGTGTCTTCTTGATATCGTTATAGGCACGACATAGGCATCATGACAGTATGATTTCTTTGACACTTTCAACACTTGTGAGCAAAATGTGACACTTACGATGATGACACTTGCGACACTTACGATGACGACACTTGCGACACTATCGAAGTGAGTAAATTTGATGTGTAACAGATTTCCCCCCAAAGTATGAAGTGAGAGGATGGGAACTGATAACTGAAATGCTTTGTAGACTTTCAAGCAAGAGTGTAGACGTGGAGAACCTGACAGAAGCTGCACACAAACATCCAACAAATATCATGACCTATTTCAAAACCCAAGGTAGGCATACCTATGCTTGGGTGATCAAGACTTGCAAGATATGGCCGCCATAAAATACACTGCGGATTCATAATTGTATTGATGAAAAGGTATAGCCACCGAGGATACAATGTGGATCTATACTCTGATGACCTAAACTGATCGTAGCCACAAGGAATACACAGTGGATCTACAAAATGACAAGACATAGCCACGACCAATACAAAGTGGATCTATGTAACAGTGTATGTATCATTTGTCCAAGAGAAACTCCTTTGCAACCTGGGCAAAGCATATATCAAAGTGATCACTCAACCTAGTTTCTTCTTACCAATCCCAACGTGGTACAAATCTAACCATGTGAACGAATGTCCTGATGTAGAACATGGCAGAAACCACCTGACTACCGGTCAATAGTGTAAACCGTTAACAAGTGCGAGGGGGATCACCATTAATTTTTATGATTCCCAAGGTACCCTAGTACATTCCAACGAATGTGAATGGATGAGCTGGAGTCGAACATCTGTGGAATCATCCAATCAGAGGTCAATGATGTAAACCTACCATCGAATGTGAGGAGGCCTACCATTGAGGCATGCAAGTCCCAAAGTACTAACTGGTTTCTAAGCCTAATTCCTAGATAATGTGTTGAGGTCGCCAGGAATAGGATCATCGAAGGAGGGCCTTGATGTATCCCCCATCAACGACACGAAACAGACATAGAGATGTAATTGGTAGATCAAATGAACATGGACTGACATGGGTATTAAGACAAGATATTTGTGATGGATGACTCTCGAGATAGATACTTTCCTTGAACACTGAGGCACAACAGCATAAACATGACATGGACCAAAACTTCATGATGCAATGGATGCTGTGACTTACGTCAGGTGACCCGAAGGAGTAAAGAAAACTCAAAGGATTGGCTCAGTGCAGAGGTTCAATGGATTATAATGCGTGCAAATGACAAAGTGCCGTGTTCAAGGGTGACTCTAAGAGTTATTGGGTGATGTTCTGAAAAACACTGCTTGGCTTGCTTCTTTCAATTTTTTCCCCCATCTAGATAGACGAGTATCTCTTTTTAATTTAACAAGATCGAGGAGGGTAACACATGCTCGATATAACTCACCTTTGGTAAGTTCCTTTTCCTTGGTTTAACGAACTGGAAGAAGTAAGGGTTCGGTCCCGTATGGGCCTGTTGATGTTTGTTTTAACGAGTCCAAAGACAAAAAACTTGAAGGTTTTTCATGATTATAGAGTCTGGAAAAACACTTAAAAGAAAACTCTCTCAGTTCCTTTTTCGTAAAGTAGTCTGACGAGACCAAAAAAGAGATAAAATATCACTCAATAGACATTTTCTTCAAGTAATTTAATGAGTGTGAAGAGAACAAGGTCACTCAGTAATCTTTTCATGTTTAGAGAGTCTGAAAAGAACTTAAAGGTGACTCCAATGTTGTCCTTTTTCGTAATGTTAGTCTCACGAGGCCGAAAAAGAGATAAATTATCACTCGAAATATGCCCTTTCAAACCTTTTAACGAGTGGAAAAGGAAGCAAGATCACTCGGAGATCTTTTCATGTTTAGAGAGTTTGAAAAGAGCTTAAAAAATACTCCAAGGGAGTTCCTTTTTCGTGTATCCGTACAGGTCCGAAAAACAGATAAAAGTCTACCCGGATGCATTCTCATGTATTTTCGAGCACGAGAAAGAACAAAGACTAAGCTCGGTATGCCCCTATCTTGAGAGCTAGTGGTTTAACTCCAGAAAAATCATCAAAGGCTAGAGACATGCCCTCCAAGCTTCAGTTCATTCACTGATTTTGAGGTTGTCACCAATTTCTCTACTAAAGGGGAGAAGGGTGGATGAAAATAAGGTTCAAGAGAGATGACTCTTTCATTTTTAATGAGCTTGACTCAGGGAGAGAACTATGCTTAGCGCCTCTGTTTCAGTTTTTAACGAGCTTGCCACAGAGAAGAGAAACTATGCTCGTTGCTTCTTCTTGATCATGGCTTCCAAGAGGATAATGCTCTGGAAGGATACCATGTCAAGGGACAAAACATGGTCATGGCCTCCAGGAGATCGTCGCTGGATGGAAGATAATTACTCGGGAAGGAACACATGTCGAGGGTCGCGATAGGAGTAAGGAGATATGGCTCCAATAACCCTATCGAAGAAATCACCAAGTCAACTACCAGATCCAAATTGTCAGAAGTTGAAATCACGGGAAGGGAGATAGACGGTATATCTGCCCAGATTTCTTCACGAGGGGGAAGAAAAGAGGATCGGTGACAACCATTATCCCAAGGTAACTTGTCAATGCGAAACATTTCCAGAATAGATGCATCCGAAGGAAAAGTTGGGGAAATGTAGTCGATTGTAGATGACAAGGAACTCGACCGTGATTTCATCGATGAAACGTCGGGTGCCAATAGATGTTGGTCATCCGACGAGGGAGAAGCGGGTTGGGGAGAAATGTATGATGTTTCGACTGGACTAAGTGGCACGGTGTCACTTAGTGCATCGAATTCCAAAGGACAAGTTGCAATCCAAGGGTCAGATGATTCCAAAGATTGATAAGCCGCGGTCGAAATCATATCAACGGTGGCAATATGATGTGTAGTCGGTGGAAGTGGTGTAGGGAAGGTACCCATGAGGCTAGAATATTTCAGTAAGCCAACACCAACACTTTCATACGTGATCTTGTGGTCTCCCAAGAAAGGAATATTGTTGGTAGTAGGAACACGAGCATCGAGTGTACAAAAATCCAACTGATCAACAGTGACAATCTTGCCCTGATGAGGAAATTGCACACATCAAAAAACCGACGAGGCAACGACAGTCATAGCATAAAACCAACTTCTTCCAAGTAACAAGTTTTAATCGAGGGGAGTATCAACCACCTCGACATCAACAGTAATAGTTTTTCCACCCAATTGGATGGGCAGGGACTGTAAAATCCCATGAGGATGAAAACCTCGCCCATCAAAGGCACGTAACATCGTTGGGGATTTGTTGAGTGATGGTGATTTTAAACCTTTCCAACATGCCAAATACATGACACAGGTCGAGGCTCCCTCATCCAGAATATTTCGGTGGATTTGTTGGTTGTGAACAACAACATCAACTTGGAAATCAAGCTAGTGGGAGAGACGAGACGTATAATTATCTAGGTTAAACATGATCTGGTTGGATGACTCAGGATCAACAGTGCCAAGAGCGGCTAAGAGCGTTCTACGTTGGCTTGGACAGTGGTGTAGAACTTCCAAGGCAGACATAGCACACGGTGCTTGAGCCAAATCTTCAACAATGTTGTAGTTTTGGATGGCATGTGAACTAGGATTAAAGGTAGCTTTGCGGATAGTGCTCTTAGGAGGGCGTAAGATAGAGTCGAACGTGGGTTTCTCAATATGAAGTGGTCCAGATGGAGGATTAACCGATGGAAGACTAATGGAGGATGATGATGGATCTGGTGAGTTACCGGTACCGTTAGTATCTTTTCCTTTTTCAGGGTTACCTGGTGTGTCGTACGTCTTAGAGCGAGTGGTCAAATTGATCCCATTAAACATGTAAATATGTGCACTCGATGAGGTCTCATCATTAGGATCGCGAGAAATACCCCCAAGATAGGGGGTTTGAGCAACCATGGATTGTTGCTGTGGAAAAGGCTGAGTCATCACAATGGGTTGTGATTTCCTTTGGAAAATTTTGGCCACTTCATTGCGAAGTGGACAGTCTCGAGTGTAGTGATCATCATCACAAATGATACACGGGAATTTCAGTTTCTATTGTGGTTGCCTTTTAGGTAGTAGGTGTTTGATTTTTTGGTTGTTCATTATTATTTTTTGATTTATTCTTTGTCTCCGTCTTACCTCCGGACTGTTGTGAAGGGGCAGAGTGAACTTCTTTCACCTCAGAGATCTGATCTTGGGGGGAGGTAGAGGAGAGTATGAGCGATTGGGAGATAGATTGATTTTTGATAGAACTGATAACACCATCCGCATGAGATGAGGCTGATGGTTTAGAAGGATCGGTATTAGTGCGAGCAACATTTGGAAGTAAATCATACAAAGTACCAGATTAGGAATAAACCAAATCTAAATATTGAGCCCGAGCGATGGCTTGGTCCTCTATGACCGCACCACCCATAGCAACATCGCGAATGATTGGGGGCAACAGTGATTTAGTAAACCATTCCGCCAAGATCATGTCAGGAATGATTGCCTTGATCATCCTTCGGCGTCGCCTCCACTCATGAATATGGTCAGAGATATGCACGAAGCTAGTTTGATGAAGGGAGGTCAAGAGTTTAGTACTTGTCTCATAGCGAATAGGGAGTTGAAAGTGCGTGAGGAAAGACATGGAAAGGGAATTGAAATCGTGAAAAGAAGCACGTGGTAATTCAATATACCACTTTGCTGTCAAACCGGTGAGTGTTCGTTGGAAAAGACGCAAACGTATAGAATCATCCATGAGGGAGTTGGATGAACACCACAAATGGAAAGTCATTACATGGTTGTTTGGGTCTTCTCCAGACTTTTCGTTGAATTTTGGAATATCAGAAGGAAGTTTAGTTGGAATAGCTAACCAAGCCTGTGAATGAGAAATAGGATCATTGGTTAACCGAGACAAGTCTTGGAGATCCAGAGTCGCAAGGAAAGGTAGTTTTCAGTTAATTTGCAAATGATACTGGTGCGGCATAGGAACACCAGTAGGACCATAAACTGGGTTATGTGGATAGTTGCCAGTAGGTCCTACTACATATGGTTGTTGTTGGCCGGGATAAGAAGGATTCGATGATGGATGAGAAACATTGGCATAACCCGGTGGGTTCTGAGCTTTATAAGCCAGGTGATTTATTTTCCCATGAGGAGGATGAACATTTGGCCCTTGAGAATGGTAAGGAGAAGGTCCTGGAGGTGGATATACATTAGCCCCATGAGGAGGGTAAGACTGTGGCCCCAGAGGACTCCAAGTGGTGTTTGGGATGCCGCTTGGATAAGATTGTCTGTAAGACGTTCCGGAAGGAACAGGATTGGATGCTCCCCTTAATGGGTTATTATGCGAGTGCCCCCCCATGTGGGGTTGAGAAAAAGTGCCTCCTAGAGATATTCCCCAGGATTGCGTAGGGTTTCCATCAAATGAGGGTTTCCCCCCTTCCAGTGGCGGATTTATGACTGGGGTATGACTGGCAAGTGGAAGTTTCCCTCCAGGAGGAGCATGAAAAGGGGGCTGACCCTCGAGAGGGGTAGGCTTGCTATTAGAAGGTAGTCCTCTAGGAGGAAAAGGTGCGTTGGATGGTGGTTTCCCTCCAACCGGTTGTGTTTGGCCAACAGGGGTCTATGTTCTTGGTTGAGAAGATGTTCCAGCAGGATTTTGTGGAACATGTGGGGCTGTAGAGTAGGAGGGGGTAGATATTGAAGTTCTTTGGAGATGAGTAGAGGTGATGAGTCCAGCATTAGGATGGACTTGTACTGGTGTAATAGTAGGGTTAACAACCTGATAGAATAGGTGATTCAAGGTTTGACCGAATGGTCCTGTTCCACTAGGAGGGTCATGGGGGTGAAAGGGTTGTCGAATAGATTCGAAATGTTCATAGAGATCATGTCCTGATGAAGTCCTCCATACAGAATGAGCAAGCGTGGGATTGATTTCTACTGTGGTGCTAGGACGAATAAGAGTCCTATATTCATCACCAAAGATTGGTTCTGTGAATCCCATATATGTTTCGGTAAAAATCCTCTCCAGTAATCGTGGGACCTCTTCATCTATGACATTCCCAAGAGAGTCTAAACAAACTAAAAGTAGTTTTAGAGGGGTTATCGACATGGATGGAGTGGGATTGGCAACCATAACCAAAGCATCTTCTAGGTTATCTAACGGAGGAGCAATAGCACTTCCAGCGACAGATGGATTTCCTACCTCTCTACGGTAGTTGTCTTTTGGAGGGTTAGGAGGTAAGGGATGATAGCCTTCTGGAGGCAGCCCTTGCATCCTACGTGATCAAAGAAGACCTTGATCTTCTATGGTCTCAATTGTGGAGAATGACAGAACACACTGAAAATCTAGGGCCAACTAACGAAAAGAAACAACACACACTAATAAAATCTAGGAATCAACCGAGTAGACAAAAACTTCTCTCGATGATCGTACTAGTTGGTGATGAAATCCAACGTCGCGTGATCAAGTCGAGAAGGGGCTGGGCTATAATGGAACAGTTACAATGGCGACCTGCTTAATGGACTTTCACCTTGGTGCAAGCTTCCACGCAGTAATTGTGGATTTACCCTCCAAAGAGCCCAAGTGAGTTTGACCATTGTCTGTTCCAGGTACAGTGAGACTTCCCTTCATCGTCACCTTGTGTAAGTACCTAAAGATTATGGCAACTAAAGACACCAATTCACAGTGAATCCCTGGGCGGGTACAGTCGACAGTCCGATCTGAAACGTATGGGCAGGATAACAAGTCCGAAATCAAACCTAAAGGCTCCCACACATAATCGTGGGTATACCTTCAAGTGACCCCCAATATACGATCTTTCCACTACAAACAATTGAACCATGGAGGGATAATATCCATAACTCACCCGAATGCGACCTCATCCGTAACCCCTGTGTGAGAGGGGGATCCCAGAAAAACAATACAACAATTGGATTTGACTCTCCCTAACTCAGGATGGTAATGTTTGTTTTGAAAACTTTGGAGAGTTGTACTCATAACCTAATCCAAAGTGCTAACCCTAGTCTACTATTGGTGGAGGATCCTAGGAAATAAATGTTCTAGATAGTTTTTAATTAGCATTTGTTTTATAGATATTCTTTACTCAAAAAGGGGTGCATGGAAGTGAAATGGATGAAATTATGACTCAATCCCAAAAAGGCCTCAGAGATGATAAGAATTTATTTCCGTTCGATGAATATCTATTTAAGGGAGAGAGAGAGAGTTTCTTTCACTAACAAGCACAAATAAGGAATGCCCTCAAACAAATTTTCTCCAATCAAATCCGATGTGGTGCTAAAACTTCTTGAAAATACCTTCTAATATGAAAAATCAATCATGAAGATGTTTCTTTATTGTTTGTATGTGAACAATGATTAATTCGAAACAACACTCTTAGACAATTGTCCTTTTAGATCAAGGAAACTCAGACAAACACAAGTAGGTTCCGTACAAACAATACACCCTCTTGTTGCGATAAAACAAGAAGCAAAAGAAAAGGAAAAAAAACAAAGAAAAATCAAGAACTTCATACCAAAAGAGATGTCGAAGAACAATGACCTCAACTAAAACCAAAATAAGAGATTCGTAGGCTTCTGATGTTCTTGACCAGAGTTCCTCACTCAGTCAAAAAGGAGAGAACAAAAATGCATTGGTTTCAAACTCCCAATCAGCAGAAAAACTCAACAACAATGAAGAAAGCTACAAAATCTAAACAACGAGGTGTTTGTTCTTCAAAAAGAAAGATGCCAAAGTTGAAAAAGAGGAAGCATTGACTCACAGAGATGCTCAGCAAGTGAAAATACAGAAGCTAAATCATGAAAAAGCAATTTTGGAAAGGTTTTTTTGGCCAAAAGAGGGTTGGCGCTCTATTGTAAATGGTAAGGAGCATTATAGCGCTCTGTGTAAGGCACTCAGGGAGCGTTGGTGCTCAAAAAACTCCAAAAAATGTCAAAAAATCCAAAAATTGTAGTCTAGGCTGGCAATCAAGCTGAGTGTGATGGGGTAGGGAGTCAATCAGCTCATGAAATCAATCAAGAAGGGGTGAACTAGGTCTAAAAAAAATCAAGGGGTAAGACAAGGTCAATGAGGAGAAATCAAAACTAAAAGGTTTCGATTTGAGGACTTCCCAGTATGGTCGCCATTTTCTGTTGTAGGAAAATCTCCCTGTGGATAGGTAGATCTCCTCAAAGAGCTAGACTCTTAACTCTAAGATAGAAAGTTCTTATCATGGTCACTGACTTCCTTTTAGATCTAGGTGGACTAGTGCATGAGAAGGAAGGAGAAAAGAAGTACCTTTTACCGGTGTTTTTCCCTGGACGCTCTGGGTTGAGCTCCAATCTTTCGCTCCTCGATGAATCCTGTAGACAAACAAGGTACGACCACTTCCTACTCTATCAAGGTTATCCCTAAATAGATCTATCTACTAAAGAGACAAACTCGTGTAGGATTGAACATGAATTAGAAAGAAACAGGCCAAGCATGTCATATTAATGAGGACAAACATTACTTACAGCAATTGATGAATTGCAACAGTTCTGTCAAGTCCTCCTTGTCTATCCCTTGCTCAAAAGATCCATGATCCGAATGCTGATAGCTTCACTGATTGCTCCCTATGAGATCATAGGTATCTTTCCTCCAAAATATCTCTGTACCAGCACCACTTATAAGATCATAAGTTTGGTGTGATTCTCCTTTCTAGTCCCTCTTTCACCATGAGAAATCTTGCCTATATAGGTTTGGAGAGGCTTAACCTCTTGAGGTATCTTTAGGGTAGGTTGAGGAATTCCCTCCTTAGATCAGGGATCTTCTGATTGAACCAAGAATTTGAATGTAACTGCCTTCTAAACTTGAAAGATCCTTCCCTCATTCTCCTCAACAGATCAGCTACTACCCAGATTAGATAACGCTCCCTCAAAAGGGGCATCAGGGCGTTATAGCACTCCCTCATAGGCTTGAGGGGGGCTCCAGCGCCCTTAAGATCAGTATTTCTCCTCTAAAATGGCCAAGGAATCTTTATAACGCTCCCTAGCAGTGTGAGGGGGGGCACCAGCACTCCCAGAAGAGGTATAGGGGAGCGCTCCCCTCCAAAAACCTAGTTTTTTCAGTGTTTTCAGATGGCAAAAGGTTCATGACTTCATCTAAGCATTCCTCCTCTTCCAAATCAAGTGTTTGATGTGTGTTAAGTGTCTTCTTGATGTCGTTATAGGCATGACATAGGCATCATGACAGTATGCTTTCTTTGACACTTGTGACACTTGTGAGAAAAATGTGACACTTGTGACACTTACGATGATGACACTTGTGACACTATCGAAGTGAGTAAATTTGATGTGTAACACCAAGTATGGATTTGTCTATATTTTCATGCAAGAGGTGTCCCTCTTTTGGGATTGTCTCATTTTGCATGCCATAGAGTTTTTTGAGGGAAGTATAGAGTGTTTATACTCATTTTTCTCGAAATTTCGAGAGGAATCTGATGGTGATGTCTATTTTATGAAAAAATGATATGTATGAAGAGTATTAGTCCAATTTGTCATGTATGAGACACATAGTCTTGTTATGTGTGAAAATAGGGTTCTTTAAGCACCTATTCAGAACATAGTTGATTTTATACTCATTTTTCTCAGAATTTCGTGAGGAATTCAGTAATGACCCATGTTCCTAGGATAGCGTAGCAGAATGAAAGGGTGTCCTAAGAAAAATGGTATTTGTAAGACCATTTATTATGATTTTGTAATTTTGAGCATTAATAAGAGCGATCTATTTCTCTCTATTTGTTATAACCCTAAATTGCACCATACATGCATACTTGACATCAAGCCATCTTACTTGCTATTTTTGCCAAGCAATCATTGAGCAACTCTTATTAAAAACCATATTTTTGAAGATGTACATGCCCTACACCATTATTTCCCGCATATGTATGCTAGATGTATCATTACTGCCTACGTACATACACTAACTACACCATTACATCCCACGTATACCCACAAAAGTTGTAAAAAATAAAAAGTTGCAAGGAATTCGTTGAGATTACGGGCTATTGGACAGTTTCCCAACTTTTCCAAAGCCTATAGCCCATCACCCAACCGAATAACCATCCTTTTGTCATATAAAAGGAGGTGTTGGGGTCTCATTCCAAATCTAAGAAGAAGAACAGTGAAACTCTGCCCATTTCACTTTTCCCCCTTGCCCCAAGAATTTACAACCACATTGTGAGTTTTGAGCCAGAATTCCCTTATTCTTGCCTTTTTTCTCATTCATATGCCTATGCCATTTCCCTGGAGATAATTGTGAGAGGAGAAGGATACGTGGAAGAAGTTGGAGCTTGGTGAAGAGGAGCCTAGACCAGGTTCGAGGAGTAGTCGCCGATCTCATTGTAAGTGACTTTGTGAGATTAATATAAAGAAGTACTTTTTCTGTCCCACCATATGATGTGTTCAATCTTTATGCTTCATTTACATTTCATTATGACATCTAATCCACTAATTCATATATAATATGCTTGTTCGTAGTTTCTTGTTTGTCTTTTTATGAATGCAGGTTGGCCTTAGGAGGAGATTTGCAGTCGAGGAACAACCAAATGAAAAATGATTGACACCAGAGGTGGAGTTCAAGGTAGAGTTACTGGATCCTTTTATCTTTGTGTTTTACGTATGAATGTGGGGTATTGTCGGGGCAGTTGTTAAAAGTAGGAGACTTTATATGGTTAGCTCTGCCTGCACGTTGAACCCTAGTGTAGTCCATAGGGGGGTTTTCCTACTATAGCAGAATTGGTGACCATACTGGGGAAGCCTCTAGGGTTTTTAGGGGATAGCTTTTGGGTGTCTTTAATTGGTTTGATTACTGTTTCTTAAGTTTTTTGTAAGTTCCTATGTCTTTAAGGTATTCTAGCTTTCCATACCAATATTCCCTACCTTGTCAACTTTGACTGTCAGTTTTCTTTTTGAGAAATTACAGAGGTGTATGCGGCCTGTAGTGGGTCTACCCACGTACATACATGCCCTACCTTTGGACAACCTACGTACATACGCAGGATGCTAAAATGTCAGTTGCGTGCCTGTGTCGGGAAAATCCTTTTTCAAGAAGAGGCAGTCATCCTCTTCCTTGATTGAAGCCATACTTTTCAGGGGTTTTCTTGATCTATCCCTGGTCTCTGTTTTTACAGTCTTTAGCCTAGGTTTGACGTTAGTTAGCTTTTTATTTATCAATATTTCTTGTGTTTTCTTGGTTAGGGCTTGAGACGAGTTTGTGAGTATTTTCTTATTATCTTGTTTGGTATTGTCAGTGACTCTCTGTGAGCCGCAGAAGACCAGAAGTCAGTTTTTGGTCTCGTCTTGTCTTCACTTTTTCCCTTTTACTTGATTTGGAAGAAAAGAGAATGAAGTCATTTCTAGTTTCTTATTTTGAAGCATTAAAATAATAAAAAAAAATATTTCATTTTTTGTTTGGTTAAGTAGTTAGGTTGATTATATTACTTGTCAGGAAAAAGAGTGCTTTCTTAAGTTATTTATCTGAATACTTAGATCCCTAAGTAGCTCATAGTCGAGTGAAATATTGTTTTGGGTGTTTCTTTTAAAAATATCTTAGAAAAAAAAGTAGTTTGAAAAGTTGGTTAAAGAGTTTAAATTTTTAAATCTTTATTTGTCAAAAAGAAGTAGTTTTTTTCTTTCAGTTTCATTTAATGCTCTTCTCTTTCATCTCTTAAAAACACACCATTGGTTTCACTACCACCTCCTTGAATTAAAAAAACTAATTAAAATTAATGATAAATTAAAATTTATTGGACTTTTTGTTTGTATGGTCCATCAACTAGTCTAGGATAGAGCCTTGATTTAGGTTGGAGAGGAAGCTCTTCAAGGCTATAAAACAAACATAGGAGTTTGTGCTAGGGAGTGTAAAAAATTCCAGTAAACATGGAAGTTATTTGGGACTCCCCTCTAACATAGGGGCTAAAAATGAAAGGTAGCGGAGATAACCTCTCCAAAGCTGGACCAAGCATAGTGGGGAACACATACAGAGGGATTTTCTTGGGATTCCATTGATCACATTTGTCATGGAGTTGCGTGGTTCTCGAATCCATTCGAGGTCCTCAGTCGTCTTCTGGAACACTTGCTTTCGATACCCTTGATAGGTTTCGGGCTTGATACCTTGCTCATTGCGGTCCACCTGACTGTCGACTGTACTCGCCCGGTGACTGTTCGCGCACTGGCAACCTAGTTGCCTTTTATTTTAGTGACTTACACAGGTGAATGCGTGGGTATACTGTAGTAACTAGTGTAGACATCGGGCCATGCTTTGTAGAGTATACCCGGAGGGTGCTTCTGTATTCGAGTTGCAGTTGCACCAATAAGTTTCTCTAGTGTTGGCTGGTGTAACTGTTCTTCCAACTAGTTAGTGGCTTGATTTTTTTTTCTCATAGGAAATTTTCTAGTGTGTGTTGGTTTTCAACATTTGTAAAATCCCTAGTGTGTCATTGATTTTCTCACACAGTGGAAGATCAAGAGCTCCACTAGTCGCGAAATCTTTTGGGCCTGCTGTTGGTTGAAGTGGATCCACCACCGCCACTGCTAAGGCAAAGACTTGACCAGCAAGGGTCATTTGAGGCGATTGGGAAGAATTAAACTATACCTAATCCATATCCAAGAGGAGAACATTTGAATTTGGAGGATCCTACCATTTCTGACCTCAAAGCAGAAGATATCGAGCTGTATAACTCCCCGATCACTGAATTGTCGGTGTCCATCGTGGTACAAGTTGTCCCTCCATGGATAACTCATCACAAGCATCAAATAGTCTTGCAAGAAATGATGGAAGAAAACACTACTACTTCATCTGGGATTCCTCATACTCCCTCAACGACTGTCACCATTGGAGGTGTTTCACCTCCTAACTCACCGTCATAGGTCCAGACCACTATGGTCTCGACCGCCTCTACTTCAGGCAGTGGTCCGATTTTGTCTATGGAAGCGATCACTACTCCTTTCACCCAAAGTGTGACGGACCCTCCGTTTTCATATCGGATGCCCAACTTTAACAAAAACTCGATCCTATCCTACTCCAGCCTATAGATCATGGGTCTGGGGACAGGGAGCTCAAACACTCCTCTACAAGGGTCCATGGGGGGCACCTCAACCCCTTATAATGTTTTTTCTTATGGAGGGGGTCACATACCTACGTCATCTTTCTCTACCTGCGGTGCTTCTCAACAACCCGTCTGGCCGACCATGAACTACAAACTGTCCGGAGAAGCTAGTCATAGACCTTCTTCCAACACCACACTGGCGGGTTCTTTGTCATTTTCTTTGTTTGATGTGTTTGGTAACAACGCATTCTCGTCAGCTACCAGCTTGGTCAAGGGAAACCCTGGTTTTGGACAACCAAATACTGTGTAGGGTACTATTCCTGCATAGGGGGAAAACACCTCACAAGGACCTTGGAATCTGTGGCAGGGATCAGTACCCTCGTTAGGGATGCCGACCAGGGGCAACCCCTTCCATGGTCAATGGAACCCCGGGCAAGGCCCTATACCTATGCCCATCGGATTGGTAGGGAGCAAACCCTTCCAGAATATTTGGAACACCATGTCGGGAGAAATCCCTTCTCATCCCTCTACATCCAATTACGGGAGTCAACCAATGTTGTCTCAACAAGCATAGTATCCGTACACCATCCATGACCATGGTATTTACCAGAACCGTGTTTAGGAGCCTGACGTTTCCTGGAAATCTGCTGCCAACCAAAATCCAGGCTCCTTTTTCCATGTACATAGTCAACAACCCAAACTATTGTTTCTGGAAACATTACATCTGCTAGACTTGACAAGGTTATTAAACGACCCAATTTGTCACGATCTGCGTTGGCCTCCCATGATGACAAAGTTTCCCTTAAACATTTTGAAGTTCGAGGGTAAGCCTAATGAAGATCCAGGCGATCATGTGACTACCTTTCACCTATGGTGCTCGTCCGACTCGTTGAAAGATGACTCCGTCCAGTTGCATTTATTTCAACGCACTCTTATTGGGAGTGCCATGAAATGGTACATTGAGCTCGATCACTCAAGATACTCTACTTTTTGCAAATTGGCAATGGTTTTTTTGAACCATTTTCAATTACTTGTGAGATATGATGCCAAAACTGAGCCAACTTTGAGCAAACAAAAGCAGACCATATCTCAGATCACATCTGAGAATGATGACGTAAGAGAGTTTGATAAAGGTACCAATCCCACCATCTTTCTTGTTGGAGTGGTTCATTAAGTCTTTGGTCCCTTAGTTATCCAAGGACGTCGCAACATCAAGAGTCTTTTCCAAGGAAGAAGCGATAATGAGAGCTCAACAACTAGAACTGATATACTCTCAGTCTGGTTTACTTTATGAAGTTTTTCCAGATGCACCATGGTCTATCCTTGATAAGACCAGACAGAAGTCTGGACCACATTCTGATGGTATTGTTGGTTCAACACAAACAAAGCCTATTGATTAGTTGTCAAATCAATTGCAACAATTTTCGATACAACAGACAATGACTATCCAAACCACTGGTTCAGTTTCTCCCCCTACTTAAACGTCAGATGTACATAGTGTGCAATTGACAAATCTGAAAGCCAACCAGCAGGCTGACAGAAAGAAGAAACAGTGAAAGAAGGGTAAGGGGGATAAGAAACCCACCAACAATGCTGGCGGGGGCAACACAGAGAGAAGAAAGTTGAAGTATCCGTGTAGGCTTTGCATGAAAGACCACCCAACTCACCTATGCCCTCGACTCGCGGAGGCCCAAAAGTTATTGGCGCAGCAACAGCCTAGAGTGTTAACGCACCCATTTCCTCATGGGAAAAATTTAACTCAAGCCTATGAAAACGTGGACGGGGGAAGTCAGGAACCCCCTTCTTTGTCTAATAATCCCTCGACCTCAAATGGTTATATGTTGAAAGGTGAAGCTCATATAACAACTAGGACACATGACTACGGAATGCCAAACACTTCCGAGAAGGGTAAAGAAGATGAAAACCCATATGTTCCTCTCCAGATCGAGAAGAAATTGGGTGAAACAATGAAACACATCTCGAAAGGGGCATTCAAGAAAGCTTCCCACAATCCAAATGCAAGGGCCTCCCATAATTACTCTGTGGTGGAGGATTTGTCACAAACCCCTTGCGTAATGTCTTCTTTGGAAGTCATCCAGAGCTACCCCTCTCAGAGAAAGGCACTGTTAGCTACCTTAGGATCTGCTGAGACTTGTAATCCGGGAATGATCATGCTTGATATGACCAACTTGAAGCCTCGTCTTTCATACCACATTTCTTTTCAGATAGTAGTGGATTACACCACAAAATCTTTTGCACATAATATTTTCCATACAGTGGTTGATGAGGGAACCTCGACATGCGTGATGTCGTTGGCATGTTGGAAGGCCATTAGCCAACCCATTTTTTCTCCGTCACCTACTCTTCTTTCCACTTTCGATGGTCATTCGTTCAGACCACATAAAATCATTCCTTCTTTCACCATGCAGTTAGGGGGAAACATCGTGTGTGTCAAAGTTGAAGTGGTTGATGCACCTCTCAACTAAAATGTCTTGTTAGGAAGGAGTTGGACCTATGCTATGCATGCAGTGGTCACTACAGTGTTCCGGGTCTTTTTGTTTCCACACAAGGGCTAGATTGTGTCCATTGATCAGTTGTCTTTCTCTCGTCCTGACCCTTCATTGGGAGCATCCACAGTCCCAATGATTGATAATCCACAGTTTGGCATCATCAATGTAGGGGTTGGTTTGTGCCCACCTTTGATGGGTACTTTCGATTACCTGCCTCCGTCAGGCGTGTCAAGTGCATATCAGCTGTCCTCGACCAGCCCCAGGCTAAAATATTTCAAGTGTCATCATTTCGCACGACTTACTTTCAATATCCATGGACTCTTCCTTCCCCATCGACCATGATGGAAGGGATAGGGCACCATGGCATGTCCATGCCCTTGTCCATAGCAGAAGTTGTGTACTCTATAGTCCAACAAGTTTCCGTCGACTTCAATCTGACTCCCACACAGGAGTTAGATCTAGTTATCGAGCCTATTTGGGCTCAATATTCCCCCACCACTATCGATTTTTTAGACTTGGTCTTTCCATCTAATGAGGTGATTATAGAGGCATTGATTGGTCCAGACAAAGCCTGAGATGATCTTCATCATAGGTCTTATTCTCTCCTGGAGTTAGGAAGAATAGAGGAAAGAGAATTTGTGTTGACTATGACTGGAGATAGGTCTTGTCCTATTAATCCTTTGGCTACACACATAGTTTATGCCGAGGATAATATGGAAAACATCACTAAAATGATACCTATCGATATCTAAAGAACCCTTGGCATTGTGGAGAATGTCTTCGTCAGAGTGGATTTCTCCCCCGAGGAGATTTGAATCTATATGGATTTATTTAAATAATTTCGTGACTTTTTTTCCTGGTCTTATGAGGAAATGCCAGGCATAGATCCAAGAATCATCGAACATGAAATAATGACTTATCCTGACGCCAAGCCGGTCCGATAGAAGCTTCATTTGGTTAATCCTAAGAAAGAAAAAACTATTAAGGATGAAGTAGAGAAACGACTCAAATATGGTTTCATCTACCCCGTTCAACTGACTCAATGGGTGTCAAATCCCGTTCCGATCAACAAAAAGCAGGGTACGATTCGCGTATGTACGAACTTCCATGATTTGAACAAGGCTTGTCCAAAGGATAATTTCCCTCACCCATTCATTGACTAGATCGTCGATGAATGTGCAGGCTGTGAGGTCTTTTCTTTCATGGATGGTTTTTTGGGATACAATCAGATACAGATTAAGTCCGAAGACCAGCATAAAATAATGTTTATCTATCCATGGGGTACATTTTCTTATTGAAAGATGCCTTTTGGCTTAAAGAATGTTGGAACCACCTTTCAGTGGGCCATGTCTTTTTCTTTACATGATCTGAAACATATAGTCTAGGCTTATCCTGATGATTTAGCATCACGATCTTGTAAGAGAGATGATCATCCCCCACACCTCCAACTTATCTTTTAGCGATGTCGCTACTATCAGATTCTCTTGAATCCTAAAAAATGCATTTTCTACGTGATGTCAGGTCATATTTTAGGTTTCATGGTTTTGACAACATGGATCATGGTCAATCCTCTAAAGGTTGAGGTGATAGTTCAATTGCCTCCCCCATGCACAGTACCTCAGCTTCAGAGTTTACAGGGAAAAGCCAATTTTCTTTAGCGTTTTATTGCAAACTATGCTGATATCAGTAAAGGGTTTATGCGTTTACTATAGAAGAATGTCCCTGTTCATTGGGACGAATCCGCTCAATGCTCTTTTGAAGCGTTGAAATGTGCCCTCCTGTATGCCCCTCTGCTTCAGCCACCCAACTATAATAAATATTTCTTATTATACTTGGCTGCTATAGAGTCGACCATTGGTATGGTCTTGGTTCAAGAGGATGATATGATTGAAGAATATGTCATTTATTACCTGAGCTGAGGCCTGGTTGGACCAGAACTCAACTATTCCCACGTTGAAAAACTTGCATTGGCAGCAATACATGTTGTCCAGTGGTTCCATCACTATATCCTATTTCACAAGGCCACCGTCATTGTCGTTGTGAATCCGTTTCAATACGTGTTGACATGACATGTAATCAGTGAAAAGATCCACAAATGGATTGTTATCCTCCTAGAATTTGACTTGGATTTTGTTTATGAGAAATCTAAAAAGTCATTGGTCTTCGCAAAACTTATCTCGAAACTTCCAGTTGAATAAGGAGATGTTACACCTGAAGAATGATCTATTAAAGGAGATATTTTTCTGATTTCATCTTTAGACCCCTGGTATGGAGATATACTAGTATATCTCCAGACTTTGAAGTGCCCTGCCTCTTCTTCTCGCGATGAGCATCGACGTATACACCATCAGAAAAAAAACTATCTTATTCTCAAGGACACTTTGTATCATCGAGGTATATATTGCATCCTTCGTAGATGTCTCAATCATGAAGAAGAGGAACCCATGCTTAATGACTACCACACTGGAGCTTGTGGTGGTCAATTGTCTATGTTGGAAACAACCTAAAATATTCTATGAGCATGTTACTTTTGGCCGATGTTGATCAAAGATTGCGTTGAATTGGTTAAGAAGTGCCACCCATGTCAGATCTTCTCCCAAAAGATGAGGGCACACCCCACTCCTATGTTTCCCGTCATTACAGTTGGACCCTTCACCAAGTGGGGAATTGATTACACTACATGCCACCCTACTTCAGCTAGGGGGAACCTTTATATCATTGTAGCAGTAGACTACTTCACAAAGTGGGTCGAAGCTATGCCAATGTTCAAGGATGATGGAGAAACAACAACTCTCTTTCTGTTTAACCAGATAATAGCAAGGTTCGACATCTCGAAGGAGATTGTCACTGACCATGGCAGTCACTTTCATAACAAAATGATGTCCGAGTTAACATCAAATCTTGGGTTGAGACAAGAACATTCATCACCTTACTACCCACAAGAAAATGGTCAGGTGGAAGCTATAAATAAGTCTCTCAAGACCATTCTACAATGAACGATCAATTTAGCCAAGTCAAATTGGCATTTGATGTTGTTCTCAACATTGTGGGCCTACCGAATGTATGTAAAGACTGCCACCAGTTTTTCACCTTTCCAAGTCATTTACGGGCTGGAAGCAGTCTTGCCTGTAGAATGCCAGATCCCATGTCTTAAGTTGGTAGTATAGTTATTGCTAGACATTTCACCGCTTGAGGAACACTTCTTATATCTCAAGCCTCTTGATGAGAAACTCCATGATGTAGACTTGGCTAACAAGGCTCACAAGAAAAAATTCAAGTGTCAGTACGATCGGTCCGTTCATCCTCAGATTTTCTTCGAAGGTGACCTTGTCCTGGTCTACGAGTAAGAAAAGGATCCCTTGGGGGTAGGCAAGTTCAAACACATGTGGTTCAGACCTTTCATTGTGAAGGAAGTATTAATGACTGGTGCTTATCGTCTGGTTTAATTTGAAGGGAAATCTTTAGCAAAGTCTAGAAATGGGCTCTACCTCAAGAAGTATTACTCATAGGTGGGTTTCCCTTGGTGACTTCTTGTACATATGTATAGTTCTTATACAATTAGTTTTAGTCTTTTTGTTTTATGGACATGTCATTTTTTATGTTATATTTTTCATTGTGGCAGATGTCAAGTGAATCAGAGGTCAGAGGTGTTCGTTGGGTTCATGGATGACGCTAGCCGAAACACTCGGAGGCTTGCTTCCACAGCTTGGGTGATTTTCACACCTCAGGGCTAGTTGCTATCTTCTGGAGGTATCTATTTAGGTGACGCCAAAAATAATGTTTCCGAATACAACTCAGTAATAGAGTTTCTTCATGATGCTTTGTCGCATGGTATCTCTCACCTCCAGGTCTACTTAGATGCTCAGCTGGTTGTGTCCCATTTAAATGGGGTTTATCGCGTTTACGATCCTACTCTACACAGATGATTCCTTAGGGTATGTCTCTTAGAACGAAGATTTGATTACATTAAGTATATCCATGTTCCTAGGAGATTGAATCAAATCACAGATACTCTATCTTATCATGTATTACATTAGCATATTGCACATAGGTAAGAAAAAGCACACACATAAACATGTAAATACATTTGTAAATAAATGTAAATTGTTATCACCTGAACATGTAAGTGGGGTGTTTTCCTAATAGGTGACCCCTTTTGGCAAAATGATGGCAAGAAGTGGGTCAAAACCCACTTATCCTAAGTTTGAGCGCAAATTGCGCATTCCGCTAAGCAGCAGGATGATTCAGGCAGCCAGGATTTGCGCGCCCAGATCAGCGGTTGGGATTCAATTCCGAACCCCCATCGCAATTCTCCCTTTAATGGGGGGGGAGTTCTGGAATTGGACCATGCAATTCTGAGCGGCTAGGATTGAAGCGCCTAGATCTGCGACTGAGGTTTGATTCCAGACCCCCCTTTCCATTCTTCCTTTAATAGGGGGGGTCCAGAATGGGCAGTTTTCATGTGGGCCCCCCTAAATCCCTTTACTGCTTCTTCCTCCACTTACCTCCCTCACCTCTAGCCACCACTTGGCCTCCATTCACTTGTCCCCTCTCTACCTATCACATCTCCCACTCCCTTCCACCTTCCACCACCGCACATTTGTTCTCCACTTACCCATGTGTCATATCCCTCTCCACTTTTCCCCTCTTATCTTACGACACCTACCTCTCTCCCTTCCATGTCATCCCTACCATATCGCTAGGTGTCCCATGAACTAGTGTTCCCCATCACACTTTCTTTTTAGCCTTCTCATTCTCCCTCTCTGCATCGACATTTTCGATGCACACATGTACCTAGTGGCTTGTCAACCACACCCAATGCCTCATCATCACCTGCACTTTCCTTGCCACCTCCATCTTCCTTGTCTCTCCACATGGATGCCTCCTATATTGCCTCTGCGACATTGGTTCCATAATTAACATACACGTTTTCCTACTAATATCCCTCACAGTAGCAGTGACCAAGGGGAGGCCGCCACGATGTTTAGGTGTAAAGTTGACTGGGCCTTTCCCGATCCCAAGGACACAGTTATTGAATTAGTTGGCAATGGTTAGACATCATCTCCACCATAAATGGAAAGTCTAGAAAGGGGTTGTTGATGCAGGAGCATCGCGTAAAGCCTAAAGCAGGCGACTAAGCCAAAGAAATAGCTAGATGCGCAAATGGAAAAGAGCACGTTTTTATGAAAAACGTTTTGAATTTTGAACTTAAAAGCATTAATGTAATAGTTGGGAAGAAGGCGTACTTTGCATTTATACCTAGAAGATATGAACAGATATGTGGGGATTACTCCCATCTGTCAAATTGTAATAGGCATTTAAGTCTGTTAAATGTAAGAGTAGGTAGATATGAATGTTAGATTAGATAGTTCTAGAAGAGTAGGAGGGAAAATATATATAGACACCCTGACCTTTGTATCATAGTATTATTGTATCATTAGCACAGAAGAAGAGAGTTGTAACAGAGAACTGAAAAGAAGAACCCATGTACAGAAGCTTTGAATTAATATATGAAGCTTTGAATCAGATTCATGGTGTTATGATGTTCACTATTTACATATGTTGAATGGTATGCTCATGGTTGTTTTATTCTCTCTGTTATGCATTTGTTATGAGGCTATGTTGTGTATGTATGATTTCATGTTGAATGTTTGAAGTCTGAGAGAAGAAAAAGAATGAGTTTCAATTGTTTCTCTTCCTGAGAGAGAGTTCCTACAAGGAGTGCAGTGAAATGTCCACAAGGTGTGCGTTGACAAGGATTTCAGAGTTTATCTCTGGAAGCTCAGGAGGGATACCATTGTTCTCATTCCAGCAGAAGTGCAGGTGAAGCAAGGAATCCATTCAAAGTGTGCGCAGGCTAGTCAAGGCCTTAGAATTCATCAACTAAGGTAGAAAGGTAAAATACTGCTATTGCAGAAGGTGCATAGAGTTGAAGAATCAAATACTGAGAACTATTTGGGAGATTTCCGCAAGGAGTGCGTGCAAGAGTCCTTTCGAGACTTGAGTTGCAAGTGAAATCTCAGAAGGGTTAGTGCCTTCAAAGTGTTAAAAGGGAGATGGAGTGAAGTCACTTTGTAGAATCCAAGTTCAGATGAGGAAAATTGGTTAAATTCGCAGAAGTTGTCAAGGAAGGAACGAGCGGGTGAAATTCTCTGTGGATAACTTGCAAAGTTGTGAAGACCGCAGGATCCAGAGTAGCTGCAAGGTGGATAAGGGGAGGACGAACCCATCATTTTTTTATCCAGAATCAATGTGAACCATTGATTGTGATCTATTTGGGCTGTCAGATCATTTCGGGGATTGTGGTGACAAGATTTTTGGGATCGAGAGTTTCGAACTCTTGGTACCCATGAGCCCGAAATAATGAACAACAGTCGAAGGCTTATTCAAGTCCTGAAATCCGGAAATCTTGTGCGACAGGTGGAAAGAGTCCACGATAGAGTCAAAGGACAATGGAGTGGACAGGTGGCATGTGCTTGTCAGATAGTTGGAGCCCAACCTTGTTGACTGTTTTGGGGTTTTGGAGGTTGAAGGGACAGGAGTCTTGCATCTGGATTCACGAAGTCGCGAAGTCTGAAACCCCGATGAAGTGAAAATTCCATTGGGAAGCCAACCTTTGCTGAACACATCAGAATTCATCATTTCGAGTTTCAGAGGTTGTAGAGACAGGAACTCTTGACAATAGGGATCATGGAATCACAAAACCTGAAGTCTTGGTTCAGCGAAGGGTGCGATCTTACTAAGGTCGGGAGACTTGGGTGGTACTTTGTGGTTGATCACACAGGGCATACTCATAAGGACCTTTGGAAAACACCATTGTGTGTGTGTGGGATTCTCTGTGGGGAATCAAAGAGTCAATCAGACTCAGGAGGGCATATTTAGAACGATCCTGTGCGGATCTCAACCCGAGGGTCTTGGGGTCTGCATCAATTTGGTACTCTGATACACACCAAGTGGTATCAGAGCTGCAGAAAAAATTCTTTTCTTTCTATAGCAGAGAAAAGAGAAACATTTTCAGCCATGTCACTAAGAAGAAGAGACAGAGCAATGCCAATGCCTGATCCAGCAGTGGAGAGAGAAATGCGTGAGTTATGTGCCAGGATTGATGCCATGGAGACAGCAAAGAGGTGCATATTTGACACTGGGGATATCAGTGAGGCTGAGAGTGAAAATGAAGCTGGAAACAAAGGAGAAGAAGTTGCAGTTGAAGATGCTTTGGATGAACGCCTATTCAGGGTTGTTGCAAGGATAGGTGCTAGAGAAAAAATGGACATTCTAGTGTATGAGGGAAACCTGGATGTTGAAGAGATTCTAGAGTGGATTAGAGCTCTGGATAAATACTTCAACTATGAGGATTTCAAGGAAGACAAGAAAGTCAAACATGTTGTCACTAGACTTAAAGGGCATGCATCACTATGGTGGGATGAACTGTAGGCTGATAGACGGTGCAAGGGCGAGAAAAAAATCAAAAGCTGGGATAGAATGGTTGTAAATATGAAAGCCAAAATCATACCCAAAGATTATCAAATCACTATGTTTCGAAGGATGCAAAATTTGAGATAGAAGTTGATGTCAGTGAAGGAATGCACTGAAGAGTTCTACAAGATAAACATCAGAGAAGGTCATCGGGAAAGCCATGATGAAAACGTTTCTAGGTACATGAATGGTCTATGATATTAAATCCAATATGAGATGAGCATGATGATCATTCGAAATGTAGAAGATGCTTATCATATGGTTCTGAAAGCTAAAGAGAAGCTGAGCCAAAAACAAGGTCAAAGAGGCCGAAGTAGAAATCAAGCCAGAGGCAAAACAATTGCCCAAGACAGAACTCACAAATCTAAAGAAGAGGGAAAGGAACCTCAAACTCAACATGAGAGAGGAGGAAGCTCACAGAGAGGGCAGTATGCTGATAGAAAAACTTTTCCTCGAGCTAGAGGAAGAGGAAGAGGCAGAGGCAGTGAAGTAAAATGCTTTGTCTGTGGGAAAATCAGACATAAATCCTATGAGTGTCCAGATAAGAAGAAAGATGGTGGTGAAACTCACACTACCAAAGATTAAGGATGGAATGTTGAGGCAGAAGATGCTGAGGGCAGAATATCCTTAATGATGAGGAAAGTTCTCTTAATGCCAGAGAAGGAGGCAGAGAACCCAACCCAAAGAAACATTATGTTTCAGACTGCTTGCAAAACCAAAGATAGGGTATGCAATGTCATAGTGGACAGCAGTAGCACATACAATATTGTATCTATAGAGATGGTAGAAAAGATGGAGCTAGAGACTATCGTACATCCAAGCCCATATAGAGTTTCATGGCTACAAAAAGGACATCAGATAAATGTCACTAAACAGTGTTTAGTTGAATTTAAAATAGGAGAATATAAGAATGAAATATTATGTGATGTCATTCCCATGGATGTTTGTCATCTATTGTTGGGTAGACCGTGGCAATATGACAAGAACATGATTCATGATGGGAGAAAGAACACATACACCCTGGAGAAGAATGGTAGGATGCACATGTTGTTGCCGATTAAGGATAAATAAGTGAAACCAGAGGTCAGCAACATTGTACTTCTCATGAGTGGGAAGGAACTTCTTAAAGAGGTTAAGAAGAAGGAAGATACACAATTTATTGTGGTCAAGAAGCCCAAAATTGTTTTCACCAGTACGAGGATAGATGATTTACCAGAAGAAATCCAGGAGTTGATGGGATAGTTCACTGATATAGTAGTGGACGAACTACCTTGTTCGTTGCCACCGATCAGGAGTATAAGCCATCACATTGATATTATACCTGGAGCCAACTTACCAAATAAAGCAGTGTATAGATTGACGCTGCAGGAGAATGAAGAAGTTAAGAGATAGGTCCAGGACTTAATGGACAAAGGATTGATTAGAGAAATCTTGAGTCCATGCGTTTTTCCAACAATGCTCAGCCCAAAGAAAGATGGAGGTTGGAGAATGTGTACAGACTCAAGGGAAATCAATAATATTACCATCAGATACAGATTTCCATTACCAAGGATGGATGACTTGATGGATTGCTTGAGTGGAGCAAGATTTTTTTCAAAAATTGATTTGAAAAGCGGGTATCATCAAATTCGAATGAGAGAAGGTGATGAATGGAAGACAGCATTCAAGACGAATGAGGGGCTGTATGAATGGCTTGTCATGCCATTTGGTTTAAAAAATGCACCCAGTACTTTCATGAGATTGATGAACGAAGTCCTGAAGGATTTCATTGGGAAATTTGTCATCGTATATCTTGACGATATATTGATTTTCAACAAGACAAAAGCAGAGCATTTAAATCATTTAGCTGTGGTGATGAGGAGATTACAACAAGAGAAATTGCTAATTAATATGAAGAAATCATCATTTATGAGGACATAACTCATTTATTTGGGTTTTGTTATCTCTGCGAATGAGCTGAAGATGGATCCCAAAAAGGTAAATGCAATTAAGAATTGGCCATCGTCGAAGAGTGTGTTTGAAGTTCGAAGCTTCCATGGTTTGGCAAGTTTCTACAGGAGATTCATCCAAAATTTCAATGGAATCAACACGCCAATGATGGATACGATGAAGAAAAGACACAAATCTTTTCACTGGACAAAATAAGTAGAGAAGAATTTCAATCTGTTGAAGAGGAAGATCATGGAGCAACCAATTCTGGTTTTGCCGGATTTTAGCAAGACATTCCAGGTCAAGTGTGATGTGAGTGGATTTGCAATTGGAGTGGTCTTAAGCCA
Organism: Picea sitchensis; assembly: GCA_010110895.2. NCBI lineage: Eukaryota > Viridiplantae > Streptophyta > Pinopsida > Pinales > Pinaceae > Picea > Picea sitchensis. Next base: position 95,008 of record SNQJ01S0014734.1, read on the forward strand.
AGATGATAGGCCGATCACATACTTAAGTGAAAAACTAAATGAAGCAAAGGTCAAGTACTCAACATATGAAAAAGAATTCTATGCAGTCATACAAGCACTGAAGAAGTGGAGACATTATTTGGTTCCTAAAGAGTTTGTTTTGTACAGTGATAATCATGCTTTACAATTCATGACTCAACAAGAGAAGTTGAACCAAAAACATGTTAAATGGGTTGAATTCATGAAAAATTTTACTTTTGTAACTAATCATATTTCTGGAACTGCTAAAATTTTTTTTGATGCTTTGAGCAGGAAATGTTTTCTTATGCAAGAATTCAGAGTCAAAAATTTGGGTTTTGATAACCTCAAAGAAATGTATAGGGATGACCCAGATTTTAAGGAAGCATATAAGGCGTCTGAGAATCCAATTCTCAGGGATAGAAGCCAGTGGACCGAATATGTGATCCAAGATGGATTGTTATTCAGGGGCAATCATCTATGTATTCCAAAATGCTCCATGAGGGAGAACCCGCTGAAGGAAAAACACAGTGGAGGATTGGCCAGACACTTTGGTCATGATAAGGCGTACTCAAAATTAAATGGCTCATATTTTTGGTCAGGGATGAGGATAGATGTTAAGAAATTTGTGGACAGATGCAGGATTTGTCAGCACACAAAAGGAAAAAGGCAGAACACAGTGTTATACCAGCCATTACCCATACCAAAAAGGCTGTGGGACACAGTGAGCATGGATTTCATATTGTGATTGCCAAGAACACAAAGAGGATATGATTCAATATTTGTGGTGGAAGACATATTTTCAAAGATGGAACATTTCATACCATGCCAGAAAACCAGCGACGCAACTCATATTGCGAACCTGTTTTTCAAAGAGATCGTTAGACTTCACAGCTTGCCAAGGAGTATTGTTTCTGATCGAGATACCAAGTTCGTAGGACATTTCTGGAGGAATTTATGGAAGAAGCTTGGGAAAAGTTTTTCATTTAGCTCAGCATATCATCCTCAGATGGATGGGCAGATAGAAGTTGTGAACAAAATCTTGGGGGATTTGTTGAGGAGCCTGGTGATTGAACATCACAGTCGGTGGGATCACATTCTACCACATACAAAATTTGCTTATAATGATTCAATCAATAGAAGCACAGGGAAATGTCCATTCCATATTGTATATGGAATGCAACCAAGGGGAGTTTCTGAATTGAAATATTCGGAACAAGCTAAATTCAGAAGTGCTAGTGTAGAGGATTTTGCAAGAGAAATGAAGGAGCTTCACAGCGGAATTAAGGAACGGTTGCAAAATTCAAATCAAGAATACAAGCGAAGAGCAGATCAACACAGGTGATAACTTAAATTTGAAGTTGGTGATTTGATTCTTGCACATCTGAGGAAGGAAATATTCCCAAGGGGAACATATAACAAACTAAAGATGAAAAAGATTGGACCGTGCAAGGTCATAAATAAATTTTGGGAAAACACATATGAGATTGAATTACCCGATGGGATCAAAATTTCACCGATATTCAATGTTGCGGATATGTACCCTTACAAAGTTGAATAAATAGGAGCAGAGAATGAACAGACAGAGGTTCAGTGGACTAAACAAATGCTTATAGCTGAAAAGCCACAAATGGAAAGTATAATTGGAAAGAGAGTCAGCAGGAAGACCAGGAGAAAAGAGTATTTTGAATACTTGGTCAAGTGGAAGGAAACTCCAATTGAAGATGCCAGTTGGGAAGATGAAGAAAAAATTCAGAAGCATGGACAAACCGTGCAAGAGCTCATGAACAAGAGTTCATGAAAATTTTCAAGCAAGGGAGTATGATGCAGGAGCATCGTGCAAAGCCCAAAGCACGTGACTAAGCCAAAGAAATAGCTGGACATGCAGATGGAAAAGAGCACATTTTTATGAACAATGTTTTGAATTTTGAACTTAAAAGCATTAATGTAATAGTTAGGAAGAAGGAATACTTTGCATTTATACCTAGGAGATATGAACAGATCTGGGGGGATTACTCCCATCTGTCAAATTGTAATAGGCATTTAAGTCTGTTAAATGTAAGAGTAGGTAGATATGAATGTTAGATTAGACAGTTTTAGAAGAGTAGGAGGGAAAACAGATATAGACACCCTCACCTTTGTATCATAGTATTATTGTATCATTAGCACAGAAGAAGAGAGCTATAACAGAGAACTAAAAAGAAGAACCCATGTACAAGAGCTTTGAATTAGATTCATGGTGTTATGATGTTCACTATTTACATATGCTGAATGGTATGCTCATGGTTGTTTTATTCTCTCTGTTATGCATTTGTTATGAGGCTATGCTATGTATGTATGATTTCATGTTGAATGTTTGAAGTCTAAGAGAAGAAAGAGAATGAGTTTCAATTGTTTCTCTTCCTGAGAGAGAGTTCCTGCAAGGAGTGCAGTGAAACGTTCACAAGGTGTGTGTTGACAAGGATTTCAGAGTTTATATCTAGAAGCTCAGGAGGGATACCGTTGTTCTCATTCCAGCAGAAGTGCAGGTGAAGCACAAAAGCTGTGCAAGGTGTGCGCAGGCTAGTCGAGGCCTTAGAATTCATCAACTAAGGTAGAAAGGTAAACGACTACTGTTTTAGAAGGTGCACAGAGTCAAAGAATCAAATACTGAGAAGTATTTGGGAGATTGCCGCAAGGAGTGCGTGCAGGAGTCCTTTTGAGACTTGAGTTGAAAGTGAAAGCTCAGAAGGGTTAGTGCCTTTGAAGTTTTAAAAGGGAGATGGAGCACAGTCGCTTTGCAAAAGCCAAGTTCAGACGAGGAACATTCGTTAAATTTGCAGAAGTTGTCAGGGAAGGAACGAGCGGGTGAAATTCTCTGTGGAGAATTCATGAAGTCATGAAGACCATAGGATGTAGAGTAGCTGCAAGGTGGATAAGGGGAGGATGAACCCATCATTTTGGTATCCAGAATCAACGTGGACCATTGATTGTGATCTATTTGGGCCGTCAGATCATTTCGGGGATTGTGGTGACAAGCATTTTGGGATCGAAAGTTTCGAACTACCGATACCCGCGAGCCCTAAATAATGAATGGCAGTTGAAGGCTTATTCAAGTCCCAAAAGATGGAAATCTTGTTCGACAGGTGGAAAGAGTCCATGATAGAGTTAGAGGATAGTGGAGTGGATAGGTGGCATGTCTTTGTCAGATAGGTGCATCCCAACCTCGTTGACCGTTTCGGGGTTTTGGAGGTTGAAGGGCTGGGAGTCTTGCATCTAGATTCATGAAGTCGCAAAGTCCAAAACCCTAATGAAGTGAAAATTCCACTGGGAATCCAACCTTTGCTGAACGCATCAGAATTTGGCATTTCAGGGTTTAGAGATTTTAGAGACAAGAACTCTCGACAACAGGGATTGTGAAATCGTGAAATCTGAAGTCCCGATTCGGCGAAGGGCGTGATCTTACTAAGGTCGGTAGACTTGGGTGGTGCTTTTTGGTTGATCACACAGGGCATACTCATAAGGACCTATGGAAAACACCATTGTGTGTATGTGGGATTATTTTTGGGGAATCGAAGAGTCAATCAGACTCAGGAGGGCAGATTTAGAACGATCCTGTGCAGATCTCGACCCGAGGTTCTTGGGGTTTGCATCAACTGTCATCTTGTCAACTCTCTTACATGCCCGTTCTGGAGCACGATTGCATTTGACTAAAGTTCACGACTGACCAGAGACTGTATGTGCAGTCTGTTAGGAAGCATGTAGACATAATGCCTTCAATGCATGACTTGAACTTGCTGCTGTGATTTTTTCTCTGAGTATATAGACTCAGTTTTTGTTTTTTGTAAGTATCGATGGTAGAGCTAAGCTCCCTATTGTAAATTTTTAATGAAGCACTAGTTTTCCTGGTTATTTATTTGTATGTGAAATTTCTTGTTTAATGACAGTCAACTTTCCTACTCCATCTTGTTTCCATCTAATACTAAAAGAGTTCATGATTGACTGAATCACATGAATCATTGTGACTGTGTTATGATAAATGTTTTATTGTAATGCTATTATGTTATTTTAGTGTTCTTGTAATTTGAATACAAGAAGTTCTTGTTTTTAATTTTTTCCTCTACAGATCATTGGAAGCTTGATGCCTATAGCATACCTTTGCATTTTATCACCTAAGTCTTCCTCCTACTCACCCTTATTACAAATTATTGTCTGAAGTTAAACCAAGACCTCACCTATTCATGCATAGCCCGGTCCAGGATTCTGATTTAAAATGATATTGTTCTGAGTTTGTCTCTTTTGATCACCCTTTATAAACAAATTGTGACATATAAACTGATGGGTATCAGGCTTATTCCTGCCACAATCCAGTAGTGACCTTTGGTGCTAACATTTCTGGTGTCGTTGCCAGGGACGAAATTGAACATTTTCCCCAGGATTGAATGACATTGAGCCTCTTATTATGAATGTGCATCGGGTATCAGAGCCCTATAAGATTGCTACTGTGCACCTGTCAACTCCATTGTGATGACTCCACTGTGGCGAACCTGCTGTTTCAGTTGTGGCTTTGAGAGGCAGGCATGCCAGGTCTACCCCTCAGTTTCCCTTGACAACACCTTAAGAAGATCCAAAGAAGCTTATCAAAAAGGGAAAGGCCTTCAAAGAAGGGGCTTCAACTGCTGAACCAGGTATTTTTGATAATTTTCCATCTCCTTCTGTAGAAACTCCATTTTTTGCTTCTCATTTCCCTGTCATACCTTCTGCCGGAGTTTCTAGAAATTTAAATTTCGGGAGTGTTCCTGTTGAGTTTTCCCCTCCTGGTTTGGTATTGGTGGGAGAAATCCTTATCACTCCCCTCTCCCTTGAAGTTGTTCCTTGGTCTATACCCAGGACCACAAAACATTTCCCCACTCCTAGCTTTACCACCCCTCCTACTATTACCGTTGTTGCTACTACTGAGAGAGAAGCCTTTGCTAACTCAAGCCTTGTAGCCTTTTCTTTGAATCCTCCATTGTTTCCTTTTCCACCTGGAAGCTCAGTTCCAGTCTCCCCTGTTCAAACTCCTTCTCCTCCTAATTCTCCTCCACCCAAAATTTCTATGGCAGGAGAAAATCCCCCCATGACCATGATGGAGGCCATAATAGCTACTAGGTATGATCCCCTTGTGTTGCCTCAGCCTCTCAATTACCTTCCATCAAATGGATACCTCAAGCAGCTACCCAAGTTTACAAGCAAAGGAGACATAACCGCAAAAGAACACCTTGAAGCCTTTTACAGTTTTACAGATGATCATGTCATCATGCATGCAAACGTATGGATGAGGATTTTTGTTCATATCCTTGAACGTGAGGCTAGGAAATGGTTTAGGGCCTTGCCTCTTAGATATGTTGATGGGATAGAGGCCTTGGATGATGCCTTCTTGAGACAGTGGGGAGATAAGAAAGGCTTCATGTATTACATGACAGATTTTGGATCCCTAAAGAGAAAGGAAGGAGAGTCTGTATTTGACTTCTCCAAAAGGTTCAATACAATGTACAATAATATCCCTGCTGAGATAAAGCCCTCATAAGCTTCAACCAAAATTACTTATGCCAGTGCTTTTGACCTTTATTTCTACCTTTTGTTGAGGGAAAGATGAGCCACTTCCCTGGCTCATATGTAGGATGTAGTTGTGGAAGTAGAGTCTAATATATTGGCTTTTGACCGACTCAAGAAAAATACTGACAGAGAAATATCCAGGAAGAGACCTGAAACCTCCACATTTGGTTCCTTTTCCTTCCCCCCCCAGATGGATGAAGTAACTAAGGTTCTAAAATCGCTTTCAGCTAGGATGGAAAGGTTGGAGTTAGAAGGGAAGCCAATATACAAAAATCCCAAAAATACTAATAATAGAGGCTTCAAGAGGCCTAATAACAATGTGCCGCAGGTTATGCAAAGGGAACAAAGAAACATAGATAGGGATGATCAAAGGATTCAAGCCCCTCTCCAAAATAACCTGGTTGATGACAAGGAAGAGAAAGAAGAAGATCGAGACCCTGAAATTCACTGTATTGAAGACACCTCCCCTTTTCCCCATTTGACTCAATCTGCATATGAATAATCCCTCATGAACAATCAAATAAATGATATGAGTAAAGGGGAAAAAGCCAACAACACTCCTAACAGATACAACCTCAGGTCAAAGAAGAAAGAAGGGAAGTCTGACATCCCTGATCAACCTCTCATAGCAGAAAGGCATGCTAAGCCTACACTACCAAGGAAAATAAAACTTAGAATATTTCACAAACAACCAAAGACCCAGTCCCCAAGGTAAGGGAAATTCCTAAGCCTCCTTCCTCTTTTAGTTTTGAGCATGAAATTCAGAAAATTAGAATTCCTATACCCCTCTCAGAACTAGTTAAAAATGGAGATTTCAAAAGGTCCCTCTCTAAATTGTTGCAGTCCAAGCCACCTCATCTTACCACAGACTCAGTAAACCTCCAAGATGAAAATCCAACAATCATCCTAGGTCCCATGGTAGAAGACAAAGATGATTCATCCCCTCCCTTCTACACATCCTTGAACATACATGATAAGGTGCTGCATAACTTCCTGATGGATTCAGGGCCTTCCCATAACCTCATGCCCAAAACAGTCATGGAATAATTGGGACTAGAAGTAACAAAGGCCTATCATGATTTGTACTCTTTTGATTCAAGGAGGGTGCAATGTCTTGGAGTCATCAAAGACCTGGTGGTGTCCTTATTCCAACTGCCAATGAAGAGTGTGGTCATCGACATTATGGTAGCTAATGTTCCTCCCAAGTTTGGCATGCTATTGTCAAGATCTTGGATTAAAAAGCTTGGAGGAATGTTACAGATGGACCTTACATATGCCACCATCCCAGTATTTGGAGGGGAACATAAAAGACTGTATAGAGAAGCTCAATTGGCCTACATTGTTAGTGATGAAGCAGACCCTAGTAATCATCCTATCTTTGCACTTGACACTGATTTGGGGTCTAGTTTATTGCATATCACTGATACTCCTGAGGCTCCTCTTCAAATCAGAAAGAAGTCCATTTCTCATCTTTAAATACCTCCTCCAACTACCTCTATGTGGAAGATGTTCTTCGACCGAGCCTCTTCTAGTGAAGGTGCTAGTGCCGGGGTGATTTTTGTGTCACCTTGTCAAGAAACCATATCCTTGTCATACAAGCTAGAGTTTGAAACTACCAATAATGTGGTAGAATATGAAGCTCTTGTTTTAGGTTTAAGGGTTGCAAAGGAAATGGGAATTGAAGAGGTAGCAGTATTCGGAGATGTTGAGTTGATAGTCTAGCAGGTCAGAAATGCTTATCGGGCTAAACATCCTCGACTCAGAAGTTACAAAAATGAGGTATGGGACCTGATTGACTAGTTCTTCTCAGCCTTCAACATTTCATTTATTCCAAGAGAGGAAAATACTTTGGCCAATTTCCTAGCTGTCTCAGCTAGCCAGTTTAGGATCCCTCTGTCACCTAAGTTCAAATCTGATGTTGAGATAAGATATATTCCCTCTGTACCAGACAATATCAAGCATTGGAAGGTATTCGAGGATGATCTTGAATTCAGAAATTTTCTTGAGTTTGTTGATGAGTTCTCTGCATTGCACATTGATCAGGATCATGATTCCGAAGGTGACCCTCACCCTAAACTATTTTTAAATAAAATTGCTAATCACCATATTGTTCAGTTCCTTAGCAATCACATTCCAAAGGGACTAGTTCCTTTAGAAAGATTGTTTGATGGGAATGATGTGGCAATAAAGGGTAAGATTTCAAATGGGGATGCTAATGTAACTGAATGCAATATTGGCACAAAGGAGGAGACAATTTTTTTCAAATTGTCAAACAACTAGACAAAAAGGCAGAGGGCCAAGTATAATGAGTTATTAAGGGAATTTGTTGATGTGTTTGCATGGACCTATGAAGACCTCAAGACATATGACACATCTATCATTGAGCACAAGATCCCATTGAAATAAGAGGCTAAGCAATTCAGACAGAAGCTAAGAAACATTAATCCCATGTTGTTGCCTGTCATCGAGAGAGAAGTGAAGAAGTTGTTAGATGCCCAAATCATTGTCCCCTTGAGATATTCTGAATGGGTGGCCAATATGGTCTTAGTGAGAAAGAAGAGGGGAGAAATCAGACTCTGTGTTGATTTCAAAAGTCTGAACAGAAGCTCAAAGAAGGACAATTACCCCCTACCTAAGATGGAAAGCATATTGCAGAGGGTAACAGGTGCATCTAGGATATCCATGATTGATGGATTTTCTGTCTACACTAAGATATCAGTCCTACCTGAGGATAGAGAAAAGACAACCTTCACCACTCCTTGGGGTACATTCATGTACGCCAAGATGCCTTTTGGATTGATGAATGTAGGAGCGACCTTTCAGAGGGCCATGGATATCGCTTTCATTGGAGAAAAGGACAAGTTTGTGGTCATCTATTTGGATGACATTACAATCTTCTCCAATTCTGATAAAGAACATTATCAGCACCTGAGGAAGGTTTTCTTGAAATGTAGAAGGTTCAGTCTCTCCCTCAACCCCAAGAAGTCTCTATTTTCTATGAAGGAGGGAAAATTGTTGGGTCACATAGTATCAGTTGTGGGAGTCAGGATTGATCCTAGCAGAGTTGAAGGAATCCAAACCTTGTCACTCCCGAGATCCAAGAAAGAGGTCCAGTCTTTCCTAGGAAAAATTAATTTTCTGAGAAGATTTATTTCAAACTTTGCTGAATTGGTAAAGCATATCACAACCATGCTCAGAAAGGGAAATGAAGTAAAGTGGACTGTTGAACCCAGGGAATCCTTCAACCAAATAAAAAAAGCACTGACCGAAGCACCTGTGCTTATTAGTCTTGATTATTCCAAGGATTTTCTGATATTTTATTTTTCTTCTTTTGATACAGTGGCAACAGTTTTATTGCAAAAGAATGATGAGGGGTTGGAACATCCTATTTCCTTTTTCAGCAGGGAATTAAGAGATGTAGAGGTCAAATATGACATCATGGAGAAGCAGGCCTATGCTTTGGTCAAGGACCTTAAAGCTTTCAAAGTCTATATTTTGCATTCAAAAATCATTTCATATGTTCCTTCAACTTCTGTGAAGGACATTCTCATCCAGCCTAACATAGATGGGAAAAGAAGCAAGTGGATTGCCAGGATCCTTGAGCTTGACCTGGAAATAAATCCCACCAAGCTGATTAAAGGCCAGGGTTTAGCCAAGATGTTGGATGAATCTAATTGTAAAGTGTTGGGGGTTAACTTCATCAACACTTGCTCAGAAATTCAATCAGCTGAGTTGTCTGATGGCAGTCCTCAAGACAGTCCTCTGTTAGCAAAATGCACTTGGTATGGAGACATTACATATTTTCTGCAAGAGTTAAAGCCTCCTGATGGAATGGGGAAGAGTAAGGAAAGAGATTTAAATCTCAAATCAATCAAGTATTTCCTTATTGACCAGGTCTTGTATTGGAAAGATCCTCTAGGAGTGCTTCTGAGATGTTTGAACCCACAGGAGGTCCAAAGAATTATATTTGAGTTTCATGACAGCCTATGTGGGGGACACCATTTCTATAAAAACACAACCTACAAAATTCTTAGGGATGGGTACTACTGGCCCACCTTATTCACTGATGTCTACAGAGAAGTCAGAGCCTGCATCAAATGCCAAAAATTCTCAGGGAAGCAACAGCTCAAATCTCTGCCATTAAAGCCTATGGTAGCTTCAAGACCCTTTCAACAATGGGGATTGGACTTCATTGGGGAGATTCATCCCCCTTCAAGTGGCCAACGCAGGTGGATTTTAACTACAACAAATTATTTCACCAAATGGATAGAATCTATCCCCACCAGGAGTGTTTCACACAAGGCAATCATCAGCTTCCTGGAGGATATCATATCAAGGTTTGGTTGTCCCATTAGAATTGTCACTGATAATGCTGCATCTTTCAAGTTTGAGCCTCTGGTAAGGTTTTGTGAGCAGTTTGGGATTTCACTTATTCACTCCACTCCCTATTATCCTCAAGGCAATGGACTGCCAAAGTCTTCCAATAAAAGTCTAATCAATCTCATTAAAATATTGTTGGAAGACAATATGAAGGCATGGGATTCAAAACTCAAATTCGCTCTGTGGGCTGATCGAGTGACAACAAAGAGGTCCCTGGGCACCTCCCCTTTTCAACTTGTTTATGGAACAGAAGATGTATTTCCCACTGAGCTGGCTCTACCCGTAGAGAAATTCTTTAAAGATTATGAAGGAGAGCCAGACCATATGGTCAAAATAATTCATCAACTGGTGGAAGTGTAGCAGACTAGAGAGCAAGTAATGGACATAGCTCATAATCATCAGCAAAAGATCAAGTAGGCCTTTGACATAAAGGTCAAGAAAGAAGATTTCGAGCTGGGAGACCTGGTGCTTAAGTGTGATGCACCTAGGCAAGATAAAGGCAAACAAAACAAGTTTGAATCCCTCTGGATTGGGCCCTTCAAAATCTTTGAAGTATTTTTAAACAATACCTACAGGTTGCAGGATTTGGAGGGCAAAGAATTTTTTAATGGCCCTATGAATGGGCATTTCCTGAAGAAGTATTTTGTTTGATCCATGAGTGGCTCTTTGGTATTTTGTAAATATTGTTTTCCTGTTTTTTTTCAGCTTAATAAATGACTCCATAGCCCAACAACAAGGCACTGAAGTTGCAATAGAGTTCTTGGCAGTCCACAGGGAGCGTACCATCCCCCATGGAGCCTGATGTTATCACCTGAACATGTAAGGGGGGTGTTTTCCTAATAAGCGACCCCTTTTGGTGAAAATATGGCAAGAAGTGGGTTAAAACCAACTTATACTAAGTTTGACCACAAATTGCTCATTCCACTAAGCAGCAGGCTGATTTGGGTGGCCAGGATTTGCGCGCCCGGATCATCAGTCGGGATTCAATTCCGGAGCCCCCTCGTCATTCTACCTTTAATGGAGGGGGAGGGTCTAGAATTGGACCACGCAAGTCTGAGCGGCTGGGATTGAAGCACCTAGATCTATGGCTGAGGTTCAATTCCAGACCCCCCTTTCCATTCTTCCTTTAATAGGGGAGGGGGGTCCAGAATGGGCGGTTTTCATGTGGGCCCCCCTAAATCCCTTTACTGCTTCTTCCTCTACTTACCGCCCTCACCTCTAACCGCCTCTTGGCCTCCACTCACCTGTCCCCTCTCTTCATATCACATCTCTCGCTCCCTTCCACCTTCCACCACTGCACATTTGTTCTCTACTTACCCCTGTGTCATATCCCTCTCCACTTCACCCCTCTTATCTTTCAACACCTACCCCTCTCCCTTCTATGTCATCTCTGCCATATCTACAGGTGTCCCCTAACCTAGTGTGTCGCTTCATGCTTTGCTTTCATCCTTTTCATTGTCCCTCTATGCATCATCATTTTTGATGCTCACATGTACCCAGTGGCCTGTCAACCACACCCATCACTTCGTCATCGCCCACACTTTCCTTTCCACCTCCATCTGTCTTGTCTCTCCACATGGATGCCTCTCGTCTCGCCTCCATGACGTCGATGCCATCATCCACATCCACGTCCACTGATTGGTATCCCTCATAACAATCCAATGAAGCGGCAACTACCAAGGGGAGGTTGCCATGATGTTCAAGTGCAGAGTTGACTGGGCCTTTCCTGATCCCAAGGAAGCAGTTATTGAAGTAGTTAGTAGTGGTTAGACATCGTCTCCACCATAAATGGAAAGTCTAGAAAGGGATTGTCAGCTTGTCAACTCTCTTACATGCGCATTCTAGAGAACGATTGCGTCTGACTAAAGTTCATGACTGACCAGAGACTACATGTGTAGTCTGTCAGGAAGCATGCAAACATAATGCCTTCAATGCATGACTCGAACTTGCTACCGTGGTTTTTTCTCTGAGTATATAGACTCAGTTTTTATTTTTTGTAAGTATATATGGTAGAGTTAAGCTCCCTATTGTAATGTTTTGATGAAGCACTGATTTTCCTGGTTATGTATCTGTATGTGAAATTTCTTGTTTAATGACAGTCAACTTTCCTACTCCGTCTTGTTTCCATCTAATACTGAAAGAGTTCATGATTGACTGACTCACATGAATCATTGTGACTATGTTATGATAAATTTTTTATTGTAACGTTGTTATGTTCTTTTAGTGTTCTTGTAATTTGAATACAAGAAGTTCATGTGTTTAAGTTTTTCCTCTACGGGTTGTTGGAAGCTTGATGCCTATAATAAACCTTTGCATTTTCTCACCTATTTCTTCCTCCTACTCACCCTTATTACAACTTACTGTTTGAATTTAAACCAAGACCTCACCTGTTCATGCATAGCCCGGTGAAAGATTCTGAGTTAAAATGATATTGTTCTAAGTCTGTTCTCTTTCGATCACCCTTTATAAACAAATTGTGACATATAAACTGATGGTTATCAGGCTTACTCCTACTGCAATCTAGGAGCGACACTCAGTGAACTGTCTCTTCATGCAGTCTAGTATGGTCGTACTCCAGTTAGATATTTGTGCATTCAATCACTGCACTACACAATGCATGTGCGCCTGAGAGGCCTGATGTAAAGCAGTGGATCTGGTGATCCACCCAATGAGTACAACTATCACTTTTAGTGATAGGTTGGAAATCTTGTGGATCAAAACCTGAGAACCTACCTTCTCAGTGCCCGCCTCGCAATGTAATCTGATCAACTCTGCAATGTTATGAGGCCCAGGGGGAAATTACACAAGTTGACTAGCTCTGCTCTCCTTGAGAGGCCAGTCAGAAAGTAGATGTCTTCAGTCGTTGGAGTCAATGACTGACCCTCCAGCATAAACACCTTAGTATCAGGGTGCCAGTAATCCACCAAGGCATTCAGTAACCTAGGTTGTGCCCGCATGAATGGACACTAGAAGAACATCCACAAACCGCATTGCCTCAATGCAGCCATAGTTGCAGGGTCCTCATTGACCAGTATATCAATGTCTTCATGCTCCCTCTCTCTCTAATGGACATACATATTATAAAATGAAAAGTTCAAAGGAAATTTAAACTCTTGTATGTTCAAAATTTTCCATGTGTTTGAGGGTGTACGCGGGTTGTATTGAGCACAGTCACATATGCACGCGGGAAAATTGTTTTATGCCCGTGGGCATACACGTGTTGTCCTTGGACAGCCCGCATACACGCAGGGTTGCCCCTTTTTAAGAGTGTGTGTCCCCCAAAAAACTAAATTAAATGAAGAAGGGAAGTATTGAATTGCAAGAGGGGTTGATTTGTAATTACTTGGTCCAAGCGAAAGTTAGTTTCGTCCATTGAAGCTCCCATAATCGACTCTTTTAGCAAAGGGGTGTTTTTGGATTTTTGGTCAATTCTTAATTTGCAATGGTGATAATGAGCTGCCAAGCTTCTATTTATAGACTTTTTTGGCCCTCTTTGTCATCTTTTGAACCCTTTTGTCATTTTTTCTGGCTTGAAAATCATTTAGAATGGTTCTTGAGTTTTTTATTGGATGTTACGATATACTCCACTTTTGGTTTGGGAAACTTTTTGAGAAATCGGTCCCTTTCAAAGGTCATTTGGTAAGGATCGTTTTTCCAACCTTTTGCATTTAATTTAGGATTCCACCTCCACTTTTTGCATCTTGTTGTCTTTTCCTCTTTTCCATAGGATCGATCCCATCAAATTGTGACACAGAACCTCATTGCTACTTAAGAAGTGCCGTAATTTGGTGGTAGAGTCTACCCCTTCATGGATGCCCTAGGTAGATCCTGGTTACATTTTGGTCTCCATGCTGTCTTTAATGACTTTAGGTTCGGGATTCCTTCTTAGTATTGTCTTGATTATGAGTTTGAGCCTCATTTGCATGATTCATCATCACTCTTGACCTCACCCTTGAGACTCCAAAACAAAAAAGAGTCTTCTTTAATCCCTTTTCAGACTCTATAAACATGAAAAGATTGTCGAGTGATCTTGTTTCCCTTCACGCTCGTCAAACTAAAACTTGAAGGCACGTCTGCTTGGCGGTAGTTTACCCCTTTTTCGGTCTAGACGGTCAAATATACAAACAAAGGTATACTCTAGGAACTTCAATTCACTAGAGGATTATTCTCAGGTATAAGTTTAACCCTTTTCGGGCCTGAGGGACTAAATTTACGAAAAAGGAACCCCCACAGAGTCCATAGTTAAAATCTTTTTAGACTCCCTAAAATTGAAAATATCGTTGAGTGACCTTGCTCCTTCACACTCGTTAAACTGGTGTAGAAGAACATTCCCTATGGAGTCCATAGTTAAGCTCTTTTCAGACTCCTTAAAAGTGAAAAGATCACTGAGTGACCTTGTTCTTTCAAACTCGTTAATTGGTCCAGAAAAACATCTACTGGCATGATTTTACCCCTTTTTCCAGCCTGTAGATTATGGAGGAAAAAGGTACACCTTGGGATATTTGTCTCGCCAGAAGAGTTCTCCTCAACAAATTTTTATTTTTTGGGCTAAGGAGACTAAATCTAGAAAAAGGCAGCGAGTCCATAGTTAACCTCTTTTCAGACTCCTTAAAATTGAAAAGATTGCTGAGTGATCTTGTCTTTGTCACAATCGTTAAAATGGTTTTGAATAGATGTCTTTTCGATGCTAGTTTACCCCTTTTTCAAACCAACTAGACTACCTTCGAAAAAAGGTATCCCAACGAAGTCTTCTTTTGTGCTTTTTTAGACTCTCAAAAAATGAAAATCCACTGAGCTTACCTTCTCTGGGCTCGTTAAAATTACATTGAAGGGCATTATCATTGTGTCTTTTTAATCACATTTTCATTCATGCATTTTGGCCTAATGCTGACTCCATGTTGCTCTCAACTAAACCTTTGAAGCATGCCTTATACGCTAGCCTTGTAGCACTTTGCCTCTGCGTCTTGACACCTTGTCCCATGGAGGAATTTTCTCGAGTGTCCTTTTTCTGCACTTGTCTCCTTGCTCTGAGCATTAGTGTGTTCCTTGCACTTGGAACTAGTATGATTGCGACACACGTTCCTCCTTTGTAACGTATCATTCTTTTATTCTTTTTCAAGCTTTCCAAAATTATTGAAAAAGACAAAAAAATCAAATATACCCTAAAAAGAGGATGGGAAAAGTATTTTATTTTTATGGAAGTACAATGAGTCACCCTTGGACAATGCACATCCTTCTGTTTTTTCATCAAGCTTTTGGATTTAATATGACCTTAGGAAGTTGTTCTCTTTACATAGAGCTTTGTCCTCCTCCGTTTGGTTATTCTTCCAAACATATGGAGAGATTGCGTTGCCTCCTACATTGTGAACTTATGTCAATGTCATGCTGCCTAAGTCTGATCATCTGTCATACTATTGTCCAAGGGAAGTTCTTACTAAGCCTAATTTGGCCCTTCTGCAGTTTGTCTCTTTTCCTCATGCCTGACCATCCCAAAAGTCCAATCAAGTCTTTGTTTGAAATCACTGAAGTTCTCTGCCTGATCACCGAGATCCTCTTGTTTGTTCCTCGATGAGCCGTTCAAGACCTCTGGGTAGTGAAGTCATACACTCACATTACATTACTACCCGAGTTATGATGAATATCTTGAAGTTGTTACTTGATCTCTGAAGGCCTCATCTCCAGCCATTAGGCGACATTGGCTTCTTGAAGATGGATACTATACATGTATATATTTTATTTTGAGATGTATATCCGCTGTGTATTGCTTGCGGATACACTTTATATAGTTATATGACATGGATCTGTGGTGTATTTGATTTGCAACCCTGATTTATTTCATCCTGAGCATGGGTATGCCCGCCTCGGTGAGACAATTATTATTTTTTTCAGATGGCACCTCTCGAACTCTAGTCCCAGGCTCACTCGCTTCATACGTTGGTAAAGATTTGTAATGTATTTCGACCATCAAATTCTCTTCTAACCTCACACATTAGGGGCCATCTTTTATAACCCTAAATTTCAGCATACATGCATACCTAGCATTAGGCCATCTTACTTTCTATTTTTGCCAAGAAATCATTGAGCAACTCTTCTTAAAAACCATATTTTTGAAGATGTACGCACCCTACACCATTACTGGCTGCATATGTACTCTAGCTACATCATTACTGCCCACGTACGTACTATAGCTACACCATTACAGCCCGCGTATACCCACAAAAGTTGCAAAAATTAAAAAGTTGCAAGGAAGTCGTTGAGATTATGGGCTATTGGACAGTTTCCCAACTGTTCCACCGCCTATAGCCCGTCACCCAACCGAATAACCATCCTTTTGTCATATAAAAGGAGGTGTTGGGGTATCATTACAAAGCTAAGCAGAAGAACAATGAAACTCTTCCCATTTCACTTTCCCCCCTTGCCCCAAGAATTTACAGCCACATTGTGAGTTTTGAGCCAGAATTCCCTTATTCTTTCCTTTTCCCTCATTCATATGCTTATGCCATTTCCCTAGAGATAATTATGAGAGGAGAAGGATACACGAACGTAGTTGGAGCTTGGTGAAGAGGAGGTCGAACCAGGTTCGAGGAGCAATCGCCAATCTCATTGTAAGTGACTTTGTGAGTTTAATATAAAGAAGTACTTTTTCTGTCTCGCCATATGATGTGTTCAATCTTTATGCTTGATTTACATTTCATTATGACATCTAATCCACTAATTCATATATAAGATGCTTGTTCGTAGTTTCTTGTTTGTCTTTTTATAAATGCAGGTTGGACTTGGGAGCAGATTTGTAGTCGAGGAACAACCGAATGCAAAAGGATCGACACCAGACGTGGAGTTCAAGGTAGAGTTACCAGATCCTTTTATCTTTGTGTTTTACGTATGAATGTGGGGTATTGTCGGGGTAGTTGTTAAAAGTAGGAGACCTTAGATGGTTAGATCTACCTGCGCGTTGAACCCTAGTGTAGTCCGTAGGGGTTTTTTCCCACTATAACACTATTTTGGCACTCACTATTTCTGCAAGCTATTATCAGTTAATAAAGTTTATGGATAAATAAGAATTTTCACATGATATTTTGCAAATAATCAAGTCGATCTTTATTTCTCGAAATCTGGTCAGATGTTTTAATATCTTCTTATGAACTAATTCACATCTAAGGATTTTTGGGATGAATTGGTATCAAATTTTTATTGATATTTTAGATCAAGTTGGTATCAATTTTGTTTAAATATTTTCAGATCATGTGGTATGAGATCCAGTTTTGACGTGTATTTGCAAGTGAATGCTTATGAGGTCCAATTTCAAGCAAGGTGAAGGAACGCTTGAAGACTTTAATCCTTAAATTGGATGAATATTTCCAAGAAAAGAAATAGAACATGAATATATTCTTTCTGAGGTTGATAAGGAGTTTTGAAAAATGTTCATTGAGTTGAAAACCATGGTGAAGGAATTGTGGGAAGACCTAGAAATATGATGAGGAACTCCTCATCAAAATGAAGGTGGTCCATCGGGAAAATCAATTAAAGAAGAAGGATAAGGTTAAGAACCTCTAGATTCTCCTTCGTCATCATCATCTTCATCATCATCTTCTTTCGATGGAAATGAACATTCTTCTCACAAGAAAAGGAAACATTCTAAGAAGTCTTCTCATTCTCATGATTTGCCTTTGTTAAATCTAGATGTAAAGTTTGATTTGCCTACTTAATTATGATGGAGAGTTGAATGCAAAGAAGTTGGATAATTGGGTCAAACCGACTAAAGTGTATTGCAGGATACAAAAAATCATAAAGAATATTTCAAGGATACAATTGGTTACTCTTCGCCTAAGGGGAACAAATTTGATATGGTGGGAGAGTCAGACACAAGATGATCTTATTCAACATGGTAAAATCATCTCTTCCTAGATTGCATTTACTTCTACGTTAAGAAAGCAATTTTATCCATTAGCTTATATGCAAACATGAATGATTGATTGACAACATTTAAGACAAGGAAAAGGGAAAATGGTTCAAGATTATACATAAGAATTTAAGAGGAAGGAATTGTCTTTGGGAATTCCATTTCATACTCCTGAAAATCTTCTAAAGTTTATTGGTGGTATGCACTCATATCTTCAACATACTATATTGATGCTTAATACTACTATTATTGACGAAGTATCAGTACAAGCTATTCATCTTGAAGCCAAAAAAGGAAAACATGGTGTTGAGGATGTGTTAGAGGAGCCAGAGGAATTTGAGGAGCAATTGAAGGAAAAAGGGAAGAGTAAGAAGACAACTACAGTGAAGAAGGAGGAATAGATGAAGCCTACATGTTCTCACTATGAGAAGAAAGTACATGGTGAGAAGCATTGTTGGAAGTTGCATCTAGAATTGAAGCCAAAGTGCGCTCAACCTAGGAAGGGTAAAAATAAGATCACGATCATAGTTCATGATCTTGGATAAGATTTTGAGGATGAAATCAAGGTTACAACTATGGGCATCAAAGGTAAAGCTTTCGTTTCAAGTTTTAGTTCATGTACTTCTTCTGCAAAGTCTAAATAAATCCTTGATGGAAGGAAAATAAAACAATTGTTTCATAAGTTATCTCAAAGAACAATAATATTGATACAATTGTTGATAGTGGATCACAAGTGAATCTTATTTTAGAGCAAGTTGTTCAGAAGTTGGGATTGGAAACTAGGCCCCATCTGAGACTATATCCTTTGGGATGGATTTGTGATAATGCTTAGGTACATGTAACTAAGCAATGCAAGTTACAGTTTGTGATTACATCCAATTTCATTGATGAGGTAGACTTAGACGTTTTTCCACTTGACATTTGAGGGATGGTTTTGGGAAGTCAATACTTGTATGACAGGAAGGCCATTTTCTATAGGGAACATACCAAGTATCACATTTTCAAGGATGGAATTGAGTTCAGTGTTAGAGCTCATCAGATGGAGATGAATTTGACATGTGTCACTACAGGGCACTGAAAATGCTAGTTAGTACTGGTATCCAAGGGCCATATTTACAACCTACAATTGAAAGTAAAACATGTCCTTTGGTTGATGTTGTTCCTGTTAAGAAGGGAAAATATGTTGATAGTTCATTCTCTTTCACATCTATATATTCAGTTTTGTTGTTCAATTTATTACTAATCAGTGGAGTATGGTTAGTTACTGCAACAATGAATGACAAAGTTTGTGAATTTAAGGGAATGTTTAACTTGGTCAACAATGTTGTTACAGTCTTCATTATGGTTGTGATGAGTCGGGTGCTCATTATCCAAGAAGGAAGGACGAATGATACTATACAAGTGAGGTGAAATCATTCTCACTTCATTTCTAAATGATCCATACTTTTGGAGATCTAAAAGTTCTTTAGTGGGGAGGTGTGATCCAGGAGGATCCAAAACGCTCAAAAGTGATCCAGGAGGGAGCATTGAAAATTCTCAAATCTTGATCTTCTAAAATGATTTTGAAAATGACTTCATCTTGTAGAGCTCGGTGATAGATTTCCAACAGTGTAAAAATCACCTCAAATAGAGTTCATTTGAAGAAGTTATGGGCAGTCAAAGTTTGGTCAAATAGGTCAAAAGTCAAAGTAGGGGTGCCACGTGGAAAGCCCACATGATGCCACATGGCATGTCCATACAAGTCGTACAACTAATAGATGATGTCATGTTGATTTGATCATGGTGATGTGGCAACACGACAAGCTACCATGTGTCACCCAAAAATGGCATATTTGGGGGTCCATGTGGACCAATAAAAAAATTCCATGTGTCATATGTACAAATGACGTGGTAGGTGACTAGATGCTGAGGTGGTAGACAGGTGGACCAGTGACATCATGGCATGTGGACCAATCAAAGAGTGCCATGTGGCACTCTTCGATTGGCCAATAATGGATAAGGGAGAATTAAAATTTGTTGGAGGTCGAATGGAATAGAACCCATGACCTATGGAGGAATATTCAAATATTCCAAAGAATATTCCTTAGTCTTAACCACAAACATCCTACCAATACGCCATGCATGTTAGTTGTTATAACTAACATTAAATATTATATTTATATTAAAACCACTTTTGCCCAAGATTTCAGTTGGTGGTTTGGATGACCTAGGCCTATTTAATGGGCACAAAAACTAATGATCATGACATAGAAATACATGCAAAGAAGTGGGTCTACATAAAAGTTCATGCCAAGTACGTATTTGTCTCGATTTACGTGTAAGAGGTGTCCCTCTTTTGGGCTTGTCTCGTTTTGTGTGCCATAGAGTTATTTGAGGGAATTATAGAGTGTTTATACTCATTTTCCTCATAATTTCGAGTGGAATATGATGGCGATGTCTATTTTGTATAAAAATTCTATGTATAAAAATTATGATTCCAATTTGTCATGTATGAGCCATATAGTCTCGTTATGCATGCAAAAAGGGGTCTTTAAGCACCTGTTCAAAACATAGTCGAGTTTATACTCATTTTTCTCAGAATTTCATGAGGAATTCAATAATGACCTACGTTCCTAGGATTGAGTAGTAGAATGGAAGGGTGTCCTCAAAGACTTGGCATTTTTAAGACCATTTATTGTAATTTTGGCATTTTGAGCATTAATAAGAGCGATCTATTTCTCTATTTTGGCACTCATTATTTCCGCAAGTTATTATCAGTTAATGAAGTTTATGGATAAATAAGCATTTTCACATGATATTTTCAAATAGTCAAGTCAAGCTTTATTTCTCAAAATCTGGTTAGATGTTTTAATGCCTTCTTATGAACTAATTGACATCTAAGGATTTCCAGGATGAATTGGTATTAGAGTTTTATTGATGTTTCGAATCAAGTTGGAATCAAAACTCGTTTGATATTTTCAGATTAGAAATCTAGACACATCATTCTAGATGGAGTGAAATATCACTTGATCCCTCATTTATCAGGAAAGAAGACTTCTTGGGTCATGTGGGAGGTTCTGAAGAGTTTATTTCAGAGCAAGAATGAGAATTGCAAAATGGTACAGAGAGAGAATCTCATGGACACAAAGATGACATGATCAGATACAATGACAATTTATCTCACCCGTATCCAATAGGTTCAAGATGAATTGTTTGCAACTAGGGAGATAATGGATGATTCAGAGTTGTTGAGGATGACACTCAAGGGATTTAGAAAGGAGTGGACATTGTTCATCAAAGGGATCATGTCATGAGAAAATCTCCCGGATTGGTCAAGGTTGTGGGATGAATTCATTCATGAGGAACTTTGAGATGAAGATATGAAAGAAGTTCGACACAATAATGATGATGAGAACCTTTCTCTTGCCATCTAGGAAAAGAAGGGAAAGTTTAAGAAGATTGTGAGTGGAGAGTCTAGTGCTCGAGATGGCAAGAAGAAGAAGGACATGAGAAAAGTCAAGTGATTTGCATGTCACAAGTTTAGACATTATCCAGGGAAATGTCCATATATGAAGAAGGGTGGGAATGAAATACAACTAGAAGTAGCTGCGACGACAAATACTTAAGAGGATGAGTTTTGCAAGAAGTTTGAATAGATAGAGTTCTTGTTTCCCATACTTGCTTTGGCACCATATTAGTTGGTGCATGGTTGATAGATAGTGGAGCCACATTTCATATGACACGGGCATGAGAGGTGTTTGAAAGATTAAAAAATTCTAACTTAAATATGCATGTGGAACTGGGTATAAGGACCAAGCATGTAGTGAAGTGATTTGGAACAATACCATTCTAGTTGGATTCAGGAGGTACAGTGGGAGTGATGGATGTGATGTGGGTGCCAAAAATCAAGAGGAGTGTGATCTCAGTCTCAGTGATTGAGAAGAAGAGATTTGACGTAGCATTGCATAATGTGAAAGTATCGATCAATCATAGAGGATGTAACTCATAAAAAGGAATTGTATTTGGAGTTAGAGAGAGAAACTTGTATAGTCTAAAGGGCTAGCCTATGTGAGCAATGGATAAAAACAAAGTGGCAAAGAACAAGGAATAGGTAGCTTTGAAGGTTGAGCAACTCAGAGGGATTCAACATTTAGGTTAAGGTGGGAAGGAGCAACCTTCCAAGTCTGTCGAGAAGGAGTAATTGTAACACCTCACCGTGAGATGATACTAAATAATGTTTGATAATTTAAACACATGCATTAAGTGTAAATAATTTGTTTCTACATTCATAGATGGAATAACCCACTACACATTGATAACTCTTTTAATTTTTTCTAATGCTAAATATTCCAAATATAAATCCAAGTATACACATGTAAATAAGAAGATGAGATAAATAAGAAGTTAAATTTACAATTAAAATATTTAAATAGAAACATAACAAAATATACCGAGTAAAATACCTCCTTCGTAGTATGTTGAAGATGACCATTTGAAATGTAGTCTTGTTAGTAGTAGGAAGATTCTTCCAAGCATTCTTTTTCCACTTTCCCAGAGTGGAACAAAGAAATCCTCCCAGATAACTAGGAGCCTATGACTCTAAGGACAACAAAGCACATATGCTCTAAAAAGATTTATCTTCCAAGAATTATATCTCTCAACCTACTCCAACCTCTCAACCTCCTCCAACCTCTCAATTGTTGAAAGTTTTGTATGCTCGTTTAACCATAGACGATGTCACCCAACCATAAGAATTCATATATGCCACCCCCAAGCACACTAACCTTTACTTAAAATAATTTCGGCAAGCCTATTCCAGAACCAACAGAGAAACCATAGCTGCTAACTGCAACAAAAACTAAAGACAAGTAGAGTGCTCCTTCTCCAAGGGTAGCGCACAAGAGAGAGAGTCTCCATATCCACAAAACAAGTACCATACACAACTGCAATAGTTGTAGTTGCACTACTCTCTCATACTTTGCGCCATAATTAGAAAGAATATCACCAAGAGTATCACCAAGAATGTCACTAAGAGAATCACTAAGAATATCACTTGATAGTGCTAAAGAGAGACCAAGACCAAGAGATTACTGTATGCCCTTATTACTCCTTACAGTTGTAGTTGCAGCTGCAACTGCAGCTCTCCACAAGAATTGCACTCTGACTAGGTATACAAATGAGCTAAAACTTCCTCTATTGATATTAATCTGTCTAGTGACTTTTCTGGCTGGGTCGACCTGACTTTTTGGTAATTATATTTTCTATTTATCTTTTTCCTGTGGAGCTGACTTGTATTTCTAGAAGATAATATTCTAATATTATTTATTTTTCTAGACCGACTTGTCTTCTAGGGTTTCCACACATATTTTTAATGGTTCACTTGCTTCCAGAATATTCTATTCTAAGGCATAGGTTACATGTGGAGGTTAATACTTCCCACAACTACCAAAACATCAACATCAACCTTCTCTCCTATTTATCAAGTTTCCATTTCCCCTTCCCCAATTCTCCTCAACCACCCTCATTATTATCCATCAACCTCCCTTATCTAGATTGTTTGGAAAAGTTTCAAATAAAACTAAAATATAAATGACTTGCATAAAACAACAATAAATAAAATCCAAAGTCTTTCTTCTCATGCAACTAATAAATGAAATTTGACAATTTCCCCCAAAATGTACATTACAACCCACCATACTCATTTAATTCATCATACCAATCATCAATCAAAGTCAAAAAGGTATTTGATACTACTAGATAATTTTGTATGAAATATAATTCACATAGTCATTAAGCCATTTAATTAGATACTTAATAATCTAGTTTAATAATTAATACATTAATTAATTGTACTAGTGTACATGTGTAGGGCATGTGTGCATAGCTAGCGCCCACATATCTTACGCATGTACTCATGATAAACAACCACTACCTCTAGTGCATAGTTCATGTATGATCACATCAAGGCATGCAAGACAAACGGTCAAGTAAATACATCATTTAATAATATTAATGAACAAAATTACAATAATTCATTAATAACTCATTATCACAAGTAAAATATCAAATGGAATCAAAAGAGGGTTTTAAAAATGGTAGGAATCAAGTGAGTAAAAAATAGTGGCACATCTAATCCCCAATCAATATTTTCAACTAACATCGAAGCATCCTTCCTTCCTATCTGATGCAGAGCCCCTACCTTAGCAGGGTCTGCTGGCCTCCCGGTCGATGGATCTTCACACTCTTGAGCTGGATTAGCTCTTTGATTCCCTATCAGAATCCTTTCATATGATCCACGGGCCCTAAAGAAACTTTACCTTCACAAACAAGCACCTAGAGCAAGGTTTCCCCATGCGACTGCAGACTATAACCGCACACCTAACAAAAGGCGATTTTCATTTCAGGACCTCGAGTGTTCTGTATACAAGCCACCCAAATCTCTTGAGTCCCGATCTCCCGATTTCTGAATCCTCCTGGAGACCAAATCTGGTATTCCTTCTTTCTCCTTGATCGACGACTACGATCATATCACGACTTTGCGTGTCAGGGAAATGAACGTGAGTCAAATCCAACTCTCCATTCCCTGAAATCCCTATCTCTGGGTTAATCACTTAGCCTTCGCTAGCTCCCCCCTTAACTTCATGTTCATGTGACCCTTTCCTGTGACCTGGGGCTAATCCTTTGAGTGCGTCAAGACTCCATGTTTTGGGAATTTGTGACATAGCTTTCTCCCTTCACCCAATATCCGAAATGCCAATATCTCCTCACCACATATCAACAGTTTCAATTCTTCCACGATCTGACGGTCCAGATCATGTAGGGATTTCATGTTTTGCGATGTCCACTCTCCTATGCAACTCCAAAGGGTTTAAACGTTGTGCATGTTCTCTGGATCCAAAGATTGTTGGTCCATGTGCTCCCATATCCTAGGACTATGATCTGTTCCCTCTTGTATGTCTCCTCTGTGCCTAGATGTGATATTCAACAGTCTAGATTTCCTCCTCTTGGCTGATCCTATGGTTGAGGACACTCCTCCTCTTGAGATTTGGATGTCTTCCCAGACGTGGAAGATTTCAATGTTTCGAAGGTATCAAACTTTGATTTATCTCCTGTGAGTCTTGCAACTTTGGATCTCACTTGGGTTATGGAAATGCTGTCCCTCCTGAGATTTAGCAATGAAACTCAGCCTCGGCCCTAGCACATTCCTTGTGCTCTGTGCATAGCTTCATGCTATCCTTCCTGAGCTTGTCTGAGGCTTAGACTTCGAAGTGTCTTGGCCTGCTGTTCCTTTCTGTTGGAACTCAGTGTGCAAAGGAACTATTCCTCCTGAGCTTTTGTCAATGCTTGAATATCTAAGGGAATCAACCCTTTTCTTTCCCTTCAAAGGGAAATTTGGTGCCCCTCTGGAAATCTCCTACTCAAGCACACCTTGCTGAGCTTACAGACTATTCAAAAACTCTGTACATGTCTTATTCCGACACTTCTCTTATCTCTAAACTAGAAACAAAGTTCTTCTCATGCACTATTTGCACTCGCTCGATGCCTACCAAGAAGAGCTCTACATAATACTCAACAATTCTGTCTCTCTGTGCCTTCCTTTGCATAGTCTTCACCTTCAGAGCATTCTGTAACTCTTTGGCTTCTTTCTAAGTCTATGATTCCTCTGGTGTGCCCTCCTGTCACGTTCTTTCTTGAATTCCGTAGAACTCATATGTGCACTGTTTGCACTGACTCACAAAGTCTTCAACACTTTGTCATGCAACCCCTTGCATTTATCCACAAAGAACCCAGACTTGAAATCAAAAACTCACAGACAACAGATTTTGTCTATCCCGACAGATGGAACCTAACATACATCTACAGCATAAAATAACACACACATGACATTCATGAGACACATAAACACATAGAAACACATATGCAGGAAAAACTTCTCTTTGTATTAATCTCAGAATGTCTGTTTACAATGGGTGTGAGCTCAGATTGTAATAGAGTTCTGAATTCCTCTTCTCTTCTCTTCCTCTCTCTTCTAAAACTTATCAATCTAGATACAAAGATATATTTTTACAAAAGAGGGGCTCCTCGTGCTCTTCCCTCCAAGATACCTACTCTCATTAATGTACAATGAATTACAATCAATGGCTGTCTAGTATAGATCAGATCTAGATCTGCAGCCTGTCAACCATTAAAGGAGACCTCAACTCCAATCTACTCAAAATCATTAACTCGGCTCTACCAAGCCTTACAAACATTAAATTGTAATTTGTTTTTTTTTTGAAATGAGGGCTAACGCCTATCTCCTCCATTGAATGCACGCTTGATGTGTTGGCTAGCTGGTGTATCACTAGGTTGGAACGATGCTATTGCATCACTATCCTACTTCCATATTCCATCTTATCCTTTCCTCTGTTGGAATAATCTGGAGCATCAACTATATTGACCTAAATCTAGATAGAACCTGTAAGTGGAAGTGTCATACATCTTGACCAAGCCTCCCCAACAGGCAACTAGCAGTCACCATCACACGTCTAGGGGAGCGTGATTTCACACAACCCTCCCATGACTCTAGGTTTCGGAGGATAAACAATGGGGAATACCTCCACCCCTCCTAATAAAACTATGGTCAATAGGATGCTTGGTTGATAATACCTCCACACATCCTGATAGGACTAGGGTCAACACCTTATATCAATTCATACTGTGAAATCATTGTTCTTAGAATCACGTCATCAAACAACCACTATGGTCAAATTGTGCATCCTGTCAAAACAAAACTTACCACAGATCATAACAATATTTGAATCATAAATTAAATAATAAGTATAAATTATAGCATACACTATTTTCTTGGCGTCTATTACATCCGAGTTACCTCAACATTACGATCATTTGACTATCACATAGCTCATCAACTTGTTGGTTAGTTCACCAATAACTCATATCCATGCGTATACATCACAATTAAGAATCCATATCTAGATTGACGTTCAATTAAGAAACACATGTTTATTTTTATCATGCATTGCATCTATCATACATTTACAGCATAACTTGAACTGGTACCCATGTACCAAAATTCTACATTTAAATTTCCATGTTTGAAGAATTCTCATAACTATCATCAATACAAATATGAAACAATAAAATAACACTATACAACACATAAATAGGTCCATATATACACATCTCAAATGTTTATATCATTCTAACTAAGTCCAAATAGTTACTAAAATATGAATTACTAAGATGAGTAAAACCACGATTCTAACTGTTTAAGGTCAAAATATGGGGTGTTACAGTCATGGTACAAGATGGACATGTAGGATGCTGAAGAGAAGGAGGTATATAGGAGCATGTTCAGAGGCAATGGGTCTTCGGAGACGAGTCAGATCATGATGGTAGGGATAACTTCTGTTTCAAAGGGAGCAACCAATCAGGTGGATTGGAGAGCATGCATGGTACCAGATTTGGTAGTGAATATTGAGCCAACTCTAGGTGGGAGAAGTGCCTTACTTGGTAAGAGGGAGTGTTGATGTTAGTGGTAGCATCGGACATGTACTTTTGCATTGGCATGTGTCTAACATGTGGAATTCATTGAGAACCTTCTATCCTTGAGTTTAATTTAGTTAAAAGGAATTAATTAAAGTAAAAGTTTTTTTATTAGTGAATTCAATTATTTAAAGAAAGTGCTAAAAGAAATTGGCATGTAATCTAAGCATGTAAATCTTAAATGGGTATGAGAAATAATATCAACCATGGATCACTTTGGAGATTAGATTTAGATTATAACTCATAGTTATAAAATCAAGGCTAGGGTGAAGGAGGAAGATACTTGACACTCAACTTGTGTGAGATACACTTGTGAGAGACTTTGGTGAGAGATCAAAGTCAAGACTTTTGGTGAGATGACAAGGTAGAGGATATAAAAGAAGGACTTTTTCTAGTGTCAAGGGTGTAGAAGAAAAGAAGGACTTTTGCTTACAGGAGAGTGAGGAGATATCATAGGTTGGGTGAAGAGATTTCATCCAGGTATTGATGTAGAGAGGGTTGGATCACAAAGGACCATGATTCAATATCTTAGATAGGTGGAGAAGGAGAGTCATATTTCTCAGGGTTGGAAAGGAAAAGAAGAGTGAAATAATAGATCTTGTGCATATAGATGTATAGGGACCAACTAAGGTATAATCTCTTGGTGGCTCTCATTATTATGTTACTTTTATTGATGATGCAACTAGAAAAACTTGGGTTTATTGCATTTGACAAAAAATTGATGTTCTTGACACTTTTAAGAAATGAAAAGCTTTGGTTGAGAATGAGGCAGGAAAAGGTTGAAGTGTCTCAGATCAGACAATGGAGGTGAATACTACAGTAATTAGTTTGATGATTATTGTTCATACCATGGGATTTGTAGAGAGAATACAGTTCCAAGAAAAACACAAGAAAATGGTGTGTAAAAAAGGATGAACATGACAATCATGGAATGTGCAAGGAGTATGAGATTGCATGTTGGGTTGCCCTTACAATTTTGGGAATATGTTGTAGATATTATTGTTTACTTAATAAACAAAGGTACTTCAAGCTCCTTGGATGTTGGCATTCCATAGGAGGCATGAACATGTAAAAAGGTAAACTACTCATTTCTAAAGGCTTTCGGTTGTAAAGCATTTGTCCATATTGATAAAGAAAATAGAACAAAGCTTGAGGAAAAATCCAAGAAGTGTATCTTTATTGGATACAGTGTTAATGATTTTGGTTATCTCTTATGGGATTATGAAAATCATAAAATCATTAGGATTAGAGATGTGGTATTCAATGAAAAGGTCATGTAAAAAGATCAGTTGCGGGGAAAGAAATAGGAAACGAAAAACACAGAATACACAATGCTTGATGAAATCAAAGAAAATTAAATACCAAGAGTACCATAAAATCAAAATGTACAACAACATGTGCAATAGGTACCTCAAACTCATGCAAGTGTTGTTATAAGATCTACTAGGTTAGGTAGACCCCCTAAACGATACTCTCCTTCATTGTATTATTTATTGTTGACTAATCTTGGTGAACTAGAAGTTATGAAGAGGAAATGCAAGTAGACACTTAAAAGAAGTGGGAGCAAGGAATGAAAGAGGAAATGGATTCATTAGAAAATAACGAGACTTGAGACTTGGTTCAGTTGCCTATAGGAAAAATAACATTGTAGAATAAATCAGTTTACAGGTTGAAGGAAGAAGATGGAGGCAAAACATAGTACAAGAATAGACTTGTTGTAGAGGGGTTTGCATAGAAGAAAGGTATAGATTTTGATGAAATGTTTTCTCATGTTGTAAAAATGACTTCAATTAGGACTATTTTAAGTCTTGTGGGAGTAGAAGATTTTCATCTTGAATAGTTAGATGTAAACATATTTTTTCTCCATGGGCATTTGGAGAAAGAGATTTATATGCAACAACCACAGGGGTATGAGTTCAAAGGAAAGAATAATATGGTAGGTAGGTTGAAGAAGAGATTGTATGGCCTAAAGAAAGCTCCAAGGAAGTGGTATTTCAAGTTTGTCAGGTTTATGAGAAAACAAGGTTATAATAGATGTCATTCTGATCACTGTTTTTATTTTAACAGGCTAGAAAATGGAAGCTATATTATCTTGCTATTGTATGTATATGGCATGCTTATTATAGGGTCTAACATGTAGGATATAAATGTGCTCAAAAATAAATTAGCTAATTCATTTGTGATGAAGGATTTGTTGGTTGTGGAGCCTGATTATCTTCCTGACTCAGAGGTCTTTTTTTTTTTCAACCATGTTTATACCCTATGAAGACTTTACACCCCAGAAGTATGTACACTATTCCACGCGGGGGAGTGCAGAGGGGGGGTACCCCCTCTGCGGAGTCCAGGGGTCCTATCCCCCTGGCTAGGGTGTTCGGGGGCCAAGCCCCTGAAGGAAAAATTGCTTTGTAAAAGTATATTGTAATTTCATTGTGAATCTGGACCATTCATTATAAGGTCGCAGATCTAACGGTAGAAACTATATTAGGGTTTTTTTCCTTAAAAGGAAACCCTCTTTTATGAGGGAAATGTATTGAGGCTATGTATGATGGCGAGTATTGTATTCTGAGAGAGGAGACTGTGAGAGAAAGAAGAGGAAGTTATAGCAGGTTTTGCTGTAAGTTGTATCCCTTCATTTGCTGGATAATAATAAAGGAAGGACCTGGCAATTTCTCTGGTGGATGTAGCCCACACTGGGT
>SNQJ01S0014734.1:125095-157675 GCA_010110895.2 Picea sitchensis
GCAGGAAAAGAGGGTTCCTGGTTCAAGTGGGAGCAATGTTGGAAGATGGAAAGTTTAGGGTCGAGAAATTTAACGGCCAAAACTACCAGTTATGGAAGATGCAGATGGAAGATTATTTATATTAGAAGGATCTATTCCTACCATTGGGCAGAGTAGAAAAGAAGCCGACGGCCATGAAGGACAAAGAATGGGGGATTCTTGATAGAAAGGCTTTAGGAACAATACGACTGAGCTTGGCAGCGTCAGTGGCTTTCAATATTTCGAAAGAAAAGACAACGAAGGATCTGATGGATGCGTTGGATAAACTGTATGAAAAACCCTCGACGTCCAATAAGGTATTTCTAATGAAGAGATTATTTAATATGAAGATGTCAGAAGGTGGGTCTATTGCAGATCATTTAAATTAATTTAATACAGTTACTAATCAACTAAGTTTCGTAAAATTGGACTTTCATGATGAGGTTAGGTCTCTTCTAATCTTGTGCTCATTGCCAGAAAGATGGAATGGCTTGGTCATGGCTGTAAGTAACTCTATCTCTGGTTCAAATAATTTAAAATTTGATGATGTTGTTGGTGTTATCCTTAGTGAGGAAATGTGACGGAAAAGCACAGGTGAGACATCAGGTAATGCGTTGAGCATGGAGAATAGGGGAAGACAAAAGGATAGAGTAAAGGGCTTAGGGAACCGTGGGAATTCTAGGAAGGGTAGATCCAAATCTAGAATTGGAAAGATATAGTGCTGGAATTGTGGGAAGAAAGGACATCTAAAGAAAGACTGCAGAGCTCCAAAGAAACAAAGAGATGGACGACAGGAGAGAAATCAGGAAGCAAATGTAACAGGTGATGTGTTACAAGATGCTTTGATTCTTTGCAAATGTAACAGTGATGTGTTACAAGATGCTTTGATTCCTTCTCAGATAATATTTTGAGTCTTGGGTGGTAGATGTGGGCTTCATTTCATGCCACAATCTCATAGGGAAACATTTTCTAGATTATGTTCAAGGTGATTTTGGATTGTGTCTATTTGGTGATGATGCACCATGCAAAATTGTTGGAAGGGAAAAGGAAAAATAGCAACGAATGGAAACCAACGGTTGTTGAAAGAGGTACATGTTCCACATTTAAGAAAAAATCTAATTTCAATTGTGGCAGTTGGCAAGGAAGGTTGTATATCCATATTTACAGATAAGATGTGGAAGGTCAACAAAGATCATCGGTGATAGAAAAAGGAGAAGGTAGGTAATTACTATGTTTAAGGCACCGGTAACATCGACTCTTCTATATCTTTATCTTCATGAGCGGATACAACATTGTGGCATCAGGTTAGGACACATGAGTGAGAAGGGTATGCTTATACTTCACAAAAGAAATTTGCCGCTAGATCTTAAACAAATTTATTTGAACTGCGGAGCATTTCAGGTTTATGGAAAACAAAAGAGAGTCAGATTTCTCAGAAAGTTGGAAAAGAAAAGAAGAATGAAAGGTTAGAGCTTGTGCATACATATGTATGGGTCCAAATTCTAAAATGGAAAGCTTTAGTTGAGAATGAGATAGGAGAAAGTTTGAAGTGTCTCAGATGCGATAATGGAGGTGAATATTACAAAAAATGTTTGATGATTATTTTTCATACTATGGGATTCATAGAAAGAAGACAGCTCCAAGATCACCACAAGAAAATGGTGTCGAAGGATGAACAAGACAATCATGGAGTGCGCAAGGAGAATGATATTGTACGCCTATTTCCTTACGCCTGGGTAGATGTTGTAGATATTGTTGTTTACTTAATAAACATCATAGGACCTCAAGGATCTTTGATGTAGAATCAGAGGAGGAATGGACAGGAAAAGGTAAACTATTCTTTGAAAATCCGTTGTGAAGCATTTGTCCATATTACAAAGAAAATAGAACAAAGCTTTGAGTCTAAATCCAAGAAGTGTACCTTTATTGGATACAAAGTTAATGATTTTGGTTATCACTTCATGGGATTAAGAAAATAACAAATCATTAGAGTAGAGATGTCAAAGTATTCAATGAGAAGGTCATGTACAAAGATTAGTTGTAGGAAAGAAATAGGAAGAAGGGAAACAAGAATACAATCGTGCTTGATGAGATCTATGAAAAAGAAATTCCAAAGAACCAAAAAATCAAAATGTGGCCAAACAATAGGGAGCAAAGAAAATTCTCAAACACCAAGTAAAGTGTTGTTAGAAGATCTACCAAAGTTAAGTATACCCCTGAACGACTCCTTCATTGTATTATTTATTGTTGACCCGTTCGTGAATCAATGTTATGAAGAGGCAATGCAGTAGACACCAAAAAGAAGTGGGAGCAAGGTACGAAAGATGAAATGGATTCCCTGAAAAATAACCAAAATTGGGATTATTTAGTTCTCAAGGAAAAGAGCATTGCATAATAAATGGGTTTACAGTTGAAGGAAGAAGATGGAGGAGAAAAGCGGTACATTAGAATCTCATAAAGGGGTTTGTACAAAGAATATAGATTTTGATGAAATATTTCTCCTCGTTGTTAAAATGATTCCAATTAGGACTATTTTAAGTCTTTTGGTTTTAGAATATTTGCATCTTGAATATTAGATGTAAAACATCTTTCTCCATGGGATTTGGAGGAAGAGATTTATATGTACCCATAGTATGAGGTCAAAGGAAGGAGAATTTGAGTATGTGTTGAAGAAGAGCTTGTATGGCCTAAAGCAAGCTCCAAGGCGTTGGTATTTGAAGTTTGACAGTTTATGATAGAACAAGGTTATAGATGTCATTATGATCACTTTGTTTATTTTAAAGGCTAGAAAATGGAAGGTATATGATCTTTGCTATTGTATGATGACATGCTTGTTTGAGGGTCTAATATGCGATATAAATATGCTCAAGAAGAAATTAGCCAATTCATTTCCAATGAAGGATTTGGGTCAGAAAGAAAACCTTTGGCATGAGAATAACAAGACGTGAAAATAAAAATTGACATTGTCTCGTGGTGAGCACACGAGAAGGTGTTGGAGAGGTTTAGAATGTAGAATACAAAACTAGTTAGTACACCTTTACAGCTACATTTCAAATTAAATAAATAAATGTGTCCCAAGACACGTGGAGGAGATAAAATACATGTCCAGTGGTCCCTTATTCATCAACAAATTGGCATCTTGATGTATGCAATGGTTTTCACAAGAGCAGAGCACAGCCATGTTGTGAGCAAGTATAAGGAACAATCTAGGAAGAAAATTGGGAGGCTAAAGTGATTCGAGGTATTTGAGAGGTACTACTACCTCATGCATTATGTTTTGGAGGTTTAGACACTTTTCTGCTGTGGATATGTTGATTTAGATGGTAGGTGATAAAGATGAGGGGAGCAATTCACGGTATGTTTTACCATAGGTGGAACAACAATGAGTTGGATTGAACCTAAAAGTTTGTTGCATTTTCAACAACATAGGCATAGTATGTTTCCGCTTATAGAGGATGTGTAAAGAGATAATTTGCTACAAAGGTTTATGGAGGAATTGGGAAAGAAGCAGAGAATAACAAGTTGTACTATGACGTGGAGAGTGCAATTTATCTTGCAAAGAACTCAAACTTCCATCTGAGGATCTAAGAATATACATTTGAGGTACCACTCATACGATCCGCCTTGAAAGATGGACATCAGTTGGAAAAGACACACACTAGCCAAAAATCCCAGACATGTTAACAAGGGGAGCAACCAGAGAAACTGAATTCCTTCTTAGTTTCAATTGGTCTTCAAGAATGAAGATGAAGATGAGAAATTCGTCAGGTCCAAGAAGGTTCTGAGTCCAACATATACAACAAATGGAGTTGTTGGAGATCGCATCCGTTGGGAGATTGTTGGTTGTGGAGCCCGACTATCTTCTCGGACTGCAGGTATTGTGTTTTTTCAGCCATGTTTATACCCTCTACGAAGACCTTTATTAACCCTGTAAAAGTATGTACACTCTTCCATGGGAGTAGGGCATCCCTATCATGGGTCTGGGCTCATCCCATCTACTGGGGTTTTGGGGAAAATCCCCAAAGGAAAATTGCCTTGTAAGTATATTGTAATTTCATTGTAAATCTGGACTGTTCATTATAAGGTCGCAGATCTAATGGTAGAAATTATGTTAGCGTTTTTTTCCCTAGAAGGAAACCCTCTTTTATGAGGAAAATTTATTGTAGCTATGTATGATGGAGAGTATTGTATTATGAGAGAGGAGACTATGAGAGAAAGAAGAGGAAGTTACAATGGGTTTTTCTATAGGTTGTATCCCTTCATTTGCTTGATAATAATAAAGGAAGGACCTGGCATTTCTCTGGTGGACGTAGCCCACACTGGGTGAACCACGTAAATCTGTGTCTCTCTTGTATTGTGTATCTTCTGTGTATTGTTTCCACATTTGTTTTATTTTATTGCTCCGCGGTCCTATTTTTCTAACAGGTTTTGGGTGCTGGAAAGAAGAATAACTAGAGACAAGAAAAATCGCAAATTGACATTGTCACAGAGTAAGTACATAGAGAAGGTATTGGAGAGGTTTATAATGCAGAATGCAAAACCAGTCAGTACACCTTTGGTCATCCATTTCAAATTAACCAAGGAAATGTGTCCCAAGACACAAGATCAGATAGAATACATGTCAAGGGTCCCTTATACATCAGTAGTTGGCAGCTTGATGTATGGTATGGTGTGCACAAGACCATATATGGCACATGTAGTGGGATTTGTGAGTAGGTATATGAAAAATCTAGGTAAAGAACATTGGGAGGTAGTAAAATGTATTCTCGAGTATTTGAGAGGTATTGCAACTCATGCATTATGTTTTGGAGGTTTAGACATTGTTCTACAAGGATATGTTGATTCAAATATGGAAGGTGATAAATATAGTAGGAGGAGCACCACAGGGCATGTTTTTACTATAGGTGGAACAACAATAAGTTAGATTTCAAAAATGTAAAAGGTTGTTTCACTTTCAACGATGGAAGAAAAGTATGTTGCTACTACATAGTCTAGTAAAGAGATGATTTGGTTCCATGATGAAATCCATTGCTATTTTTTTTTTCTTCTTCAATTCCTTCTTGGTTGCAGTCTTAGGTTTCTTTGTAGCATTGTATCCTGTAACAAATGAATACCAAATATCATATTCCTATGCTTTAGAAATGTTTTCGTCCTTCTTCTCCATATCTCATACACTTGATCAAACATTGGTACTCCATTCTCAGTGTATTCCATGATATCCTTCTAGTGGTTAGAATGATTCATGAAGGACCCGCTCTGATACCAATTGTTGGAATATTGAGAGGGGGGCTGAATCAGTATGACCACTTTTACCACTTTTAACCACAATATATATTCTTTCAGTTTATCAACAATGTTCATCAGTTTATTATCAATGTATCATCTATGATTTCATTCAATATATATATCATAAGCATCATCACATCAACATCACATCAAGAACATAGTACACCAGTATTTACATGGAAACCCAAATGGGAGACAAAAACATAATTCTTTCTTATATATATATCAAGAATTCATTCATAGGAAGAACCTGCTTCCCAATTCTCCAACCACAACTGGAAGGAGGATAAAAACCCCTATTTATAGGCTCCAACCTGAAGTAATATACAACTCCCTAAATTCTATGGCTCCAACCAGAAGGAGGCTACAACCCCTTAGGTTCTCTAGCTACAACCGAAAGGTGGATACAACTACCTAGTTCTCAGGCTCCAACCTGAAGGAAGCTCCAACTCCTTGATTCTATGGCACCAAACGGAAGGAGGATACAACCCCCTTTCCTTTCCCCATCCTGCCACCATGAAATATAAGTGTAGACCAATTTTCACTACCACAATCACTGCCACTGTCTCTACCACTATCACTGCCACTATCACATCAACCTGTAACATGTCAACCTGACACTGTATCCAACTTGTCACTTTCAACCTATCCAACCTGTCACTGTCATCGATACTCAACTAGATCCTCTCACATGGATCATATACCAAGGACACCTCTCAACTAGATGTCCAACATCACCAACACATTCCTTTACCACGCATGTACCAATATCACCAACATACCATAACAATATATATGTCTCAACCATGTGCTAAATTATGTACCAAAACATCAAACTATACCATACCAAACATCAATCGTGTACCACAACCTGTACCAAACCAAATGCATCAACGATGCACCAACACTTGTACCAAATCGTGCATCAACCATGCACCAACACCTGTGACAAACCATGCATCAAGACTGCACTATAACCTATACCATATGCCTCAACCATTAAACATGTACATCAACACCATACCAAGTACCAATCATGTACCATACCATGTATCAACCATGTACATCAACACCTGTACCATACCATGTACCAACAATGTATCTCAACCATATACCATATCAATCAATCATTCAACACACCATGTACCATAGGATATATCAAGAAAGTACCATCCAAGGTGTACCTCAACTAAGTACCAAACAACCAATATCATATACCAATTATATGCCTCAACCATGCACCTAATATGTGCCTCAAGCATGTGCCAATGCCTCAAAAATATACCAGAGACTTGCCTCAAGCATGCACCATAACATCATCAACATGTAACCCTCAAAACATGAATATAAACATACCTATAACTTTGTAATAGACCTGGTGTATGTGATCACAGACATGCAAATCTTCCTCAACTTCGACAACAAGAGAATAACATCTTCATTAAAATTTACCTTAGCCTCACGTGACTAGTTTTTGGATTAGTCACAAACCCTAACTTTCAACAAGAATAACTCTATACCTATAACGAATAAAGGTCTAAAACTTGTACCCAATATTATTAAATATCATCTCTGCAATTCCTCCAAGTTTCACTTCTTGGAACATCTCATAAAATGGGTTATAGCAAAAATGGCAAACCTTGATGAATTATGGCTTATTCTAGAGAGCAAATTTGTAGACAATGCCATGCGCCAAATATTTGATATATAGATTTGAAAATAACATAAAAAATACTAAGGAATTTACTATATCCAATTCATTTTGTCGCATTGAATTTGGATCCTCTCTGAAGAAGTTATGACTATTTTACCCGTAACACTTGTTTGAGACTAGTTTCCAGACTAGGAAAAAACCCTATTTTCCATAGAGTGTATCTCAAAAAATAATATGACCCATATGTTGAAAGTTTTACCAAATGTACCTTGACATGTCTTCTCAACCTCCTCCAAGTTTCTCTATTTGAATCATTCTAGAAAACAAGTTATAGTGAAAATGGTAAGATGACTTGTAAATAACATACCTTAGAACACATCCTCACAAGATTTTATCCTCCCTTGGAAGTTCACCCTACTTCACTTCATCTTCCCTTTGAAATTCATCTCAGTTCTCCCTGGTTACCTTAGATAACAATCACTTTCTCACTCAGAAGATATTCAATAGAATGTGTGTGTGAATGTACTTATGAGTGACTTCTTGATGTGTATATATAATTTTTCTAAGTAACCTCTTCCCTTAACTTTAGGGGTTCTTGAACTTTCTTGTTACAACCAATTTAACCTTTCACTAATGACTTGCAACCAATTAGGGG
Source organism: Picea sitchensis (assembly GCA_010110895.2). NCBI lineage: Eukaryota > Viridiplantae > Streptophyta > Pinopsida > Pinales > Pinaceae > Picea > Picea sitchensis. The sequence continues at coordinate 132,709 of SNQJ01S0014734.1, forward strand.
CTTCTTAACTCATCTTTGTGGCTTCCATAGAGACTTCTTAACAGATCTTTGGGGCTTCCAACTTCATGACCTCATAACTCCTCAACCATGAGGAACCACGTGGCGTACCACCTATCACTGAAAATGAAATAATGAGGAATATCCATCCATGAGTGTCTTACCTGTATGTACACTGTCCTTAATTTCCGTATTCCTCAACCAAATTTGGGTACCATAACCATACCTCCAGGGATACATGTAGACTACATCAAATGCACCCAACTAACTCACCATCAATCTTGATCATACAACTTTCCATCATCTCTAGACCTCTCCAAGGGTTGAAATCGATCTCTAAGAGTTGACATCAATCTCTAAGGGTTGACATCAATGACAACCAACTGTCCAACAAGTTTGAAGAATATTGCAGTGACTGAATGTCTAAATTTTTAGTAGGTAAAACTGTGTAGTAATTTCATAACCTAGATATTGGAGGCAGGGTTGCATTGCGAAATTTCCCCTATGTGTCTATGCAACATTGTTTTGGTAGAAAGGGTTAGGGTTTTTTAGGGTTCCTATGGAAAACGGTTTTCCCTATGCTATTTCTCTCTCATATACTAGTGAGGTCCGACAATAGTACTAGGTGAAATATCTCAAGGCACTAACTAAAGAGGATCGACCTTACCCTTAGTCGTACTATCCAATTACCCAAGTACATGGGAGTAGTCTTCCTAAGTGTTGTTTGTGGTGCAATTATAATAGTTAATATAATAATGAGTTGATCTATAGTTGGTTTTAGGAGATCGATGGGACACCCAACATACCCGAGGCTATGTGGGAGTGAATGATCGTGTATAGGTGTTTTCTAATGCGTTACTACTTGAAGGGGTACCAACATGGGTTATAATGGTTTCCAATTGTTGGATTACTGAGAGGGGGGGTGAATCAGTAATAGTGACTTTTAATCATTTTTAACCACAATGTATATAAGTGTTGTTAACCTTATGATCAATTTACCAATTCCATTCAATAAGTGTAGAATAAATAAACCACGAACAATGAGAAATCATACACATACACATTACACCGGTATTTTTATGTGGAAAAAAATGCAGGAGAAAACCACATAATGCTTTTTATTATACATATTTAAGAAGTACATTCATTGGAAGCACCAATTTCATTTGTGCTATAGCTCCAACTAGAAGTAGGCCTTAACCTCTTGGATTCTTAGGATACAACCTGAGGGAAACTCCAACTCCCCAATTCTATGGATCCAACCAAAAGGAGGCTACAACCCCCTATGTTTTTCAGCTATAACCGGAAGGTGGCTACAACCACCTATCCTTTCCCCATCCAACCACCCTGATGTATAAGTGCCAAATGTAGATGACCTGTCATTGTCACTGAATCAAACAATCTGTAGTTGTCACTATCACAACCTGTTACTGTCAATATTGTCACTGAAATCCTATCACAACCTTTACCAATATCCTTCAAAACATTCTTGCAAATCCGCGACCAATCTATTCTGCAACACGTGGATGTCCATGCCTTTCTGTACTACAACTCATGGATATCCATGCCTTTGTTTGCTGCAACTCATGGACTAGCAAACTGCTCTACTAGTATCACTAATACAGTCTCTATCACTCTGTCTGTGTCACTGTCTTAGTCTCAGTCACTGTCTGATCTTTCTATATTTGCTCACAAACTAGCTGATATGATTTAAAAGAATACTCATCCAATATCCAAGTAGATATAATACAATCATGTACTAGGTTCATACATATGTCTCACTAATCTTTTGTGATATAAAAAACCCTTACATTAATCATACATCAAACCCTCACTACTATGCAATCAAAACCTATACTGATAACAATTTATCTCAACCATAAACCCTGAACCATACTAGACATAACATAAGATATGTCTTAAAAAGATGCCCAATGAAGTGTCCCAACAACAAACAACCAATACAATAGCATTGTATCTCTGTAGATATGTCTTATACAAAATATACCATACAACCAAAAATCCCTTAAGGGAAAAAGATTAATCTCCCACGGCCATACCCCAAGCATACACCAAGGACCTACTTAAGACAAGCATATAACATACCTTTTGTTATTGTAGATTGCTCTGTTGTACCTTCTCATAGTTAGACCTTCCTGTAGCCTCTTCTTAGCTCTGCAACTTGTCATTGACGATAGATCTAATCTTTCTTTTCTTGAACTTTGGCAACAAATCTGTTCTTTGCCTTCAGTAAACTCGCGGGTATCCATGCTTCGTCCCACTGTGGCCCACGGATGTCCGCATCCTTCTAGTACTATAACATGTAGATATCTTCGTTAAAACCCTAGTTTAGTACCCACAGTATCGACCCTTCGAACCTGCAACTTCTTCACTGCTTCAGACTCACTGTTATATATTTGTCAATGATACCTGCCCATAACATTTCACAAAATAGATATTTAATGTGCTCAAATTAGGTGCTAATGGGAGACCCTTTCTCTCTTATTTATACTCTCCAAGTAGCTTCCTTTAGGGGTTATATTCTAACATTTTTACCCAACTTCTCTCTTTTAGGGCTAACCCACTTTCAACTACTTTACCCACTTGCAACCACTTTACCATAAATAGTAAACTCACTAATTCTTGTTGCAACTAATTTCTTTTTATTTATTTTCTGATTTCAACAACTTTACCCATGATTAAATCCTAGTTACAACCACTGTGACTAGTAAACTTCTTCTAGGAGCTTCTAGAATAATTGACTTCTTTGACCTTCTAGGGGCTTTTAGATTACTCATGAGGGTTCTCCAACTTCACTAAGCCATATCTCCTCAACCGTGAGGAATTACGTGATGTACCACATATCATCGAAAACGTCATGACATGTAGTATCCATATAGAATAGTCTCTCCTGAAAATTCACATATATTCATTACAGTATTCCTCAAGCAAACATGGGATCATTATCCACACCTTTGAGGCTACCAGAATTTTCTACCAGACTTTCTTCGAGGGTTAACATCAATGACAACCAACCCAATTAATCAAAAATACCCCCCTTTGGAATTGATGGCAATGTTGGGTATGTGTTATATTGTTGTATGACTAGTAATAGTGTTTTCTACATTGCGTCGGGCATACCGGGGGGGGTATGGTTTGAGGGAAGCACCCTCAATAATTTTTTTTTCCTTGAGAAACATATCACATTTTTGCCTCATTTTTCGTGTCGCCTCGATTTTCATGTCCATTGTTGGGTGATTTTTCGGCACATGGATTTTGCCGATGGTTTTCTATTTTTGGTTAAGGAATTAGGGTTGTTGACTAATCCAGGTCATTGGGTTAGTGTTTTGGATGCCATTGGATCCTATATGTATATTGTATTGTGTTGGGCCTAGGCCCATTTTGGGGAAAAGGCCATTTTTGGAGAGAAAAGCATGAAGTGAAAGGAAAGACAACTAGAAGGAAAAGAAACACGTGCGAGGGAAGCATGCGAGGCACACATGGAAGGGAGACATAACTACATTAGGGTTAGGGTTTTTGCAAGATATTGTAATGGCTGATAAGCCAAGAATATTTATAAGTAGTACTAAGGAGGTCTAGGGAGAGAGGACAGAGAAGGAGAGAAAGGATAGAACTACAACATTGTGGTTGATGAGATAAAGAAGATTCATGCAACTTTATCCTGAGGGTTAGATCATGGGCTGAGGAGCCTGGTGTGATCTAGTCAGCCTCACAGGGATTAGGAAGCCTGTTGAGATTGTAACATCCAAGACTGTAAATGCGCACGACACAATATATTGTTGAGACATAATAAAAGATATTGAGATCCAAATATTTGTGGACGTATCCCATGAGGGGGTGAAACATGATAGAACATGTGTTATGTGACTGAATGTTATGCATCTCTATTCATGTTAATGATTAAATGCTAGATTAATGAATGAAGGAACTAGTTAGCTCTGATATTTCACATGCATGAGTAAGAGTGTCTGATTAGTTAAGATGTTGGAATAAATAAATGAAGATCACAAGGTACAACCATATAAACCCACTCATTCCCTGGCTACAAGCATTTGAGTATTTCAACCACCCATAGAACTATCTTAGGAAAGAGTGCACAGTGCACCCTGTGTATCGCGCTACCTTCTGGTTTAGCAGGGGGGGCGATAATTTTTAGAGGGATTTTGTTGGAAGCTTGTTAAACCTGAACCTAGGTCAACTTATGATAGTAAGGTAAGATCAAAGTAGATAAAGTATTAAGCCAAAAAATAGTTCTGTTACTAGTTGGAATAGAATGGGATTGAGTGAATAAGATTTGTTGAAGAAGCGTAAAAATAATGCTAGATCTATCGAAAAAATGTTAAAAGAATGAGAATATAAAAGGGGATGTTGAGACCGTGGAACCCAACGAAGGAAGAGATTGAGAGCTAGTTGAAAACAAAGGAGCTAGAGTTTGTGTAGAAAGATAACATAAACCTAAAGTTAACACCGCACAAATATCTGTACAAGTACGTATTCAACGACTTGTATGACGTATTTTTTTGTGATTTCCCACATGTGTTGTAGGAGTGGATATTGAGGTTGAAAGACAACCATCCTACAAATTGCATTAGACAACTAGAGTGGAATCATGTGGATATCATGCAGTTACAAAAAATTGAAAATAACTTTATGCATTCCGTAGATTTTTGGTTAGACATCATTGTTGAAGAATTTATCACATAATTTGCAGTAGACACTATGAAGTATTACAACGCAACAGAGAAAGAGTTCCTGAAGGGACCTTAAGGTAGGTGTTAGCGCCAATTCTTGCAAGTCATGAGTGCTGAGAACAACACATTGAAGAAGTCCATTTTGGGCTTAAAATCAAGTGAGTGAGCATTTTGTTTTCAACGGCAAGGATCCACAGATGGAGCAGATCGACGGTCATCGAGTAAGTTTGAGTCACAGAGTTGCATGAGGTCTGGCACATGAGCTCATATCATATGGCCAAAATCACAAAATGATGTGCCATTTCGGGATTTCAGCTACTGGGACTTCAAAGGACAAAGGGGTTTCTCTTCTACTACATTTCGAAACCCTAAAACGCGAAATGCAAAAAAGCGCGCAAGAGCCATTTTGGAATTTCGGCTACTGGGAGTTCAAAGGACAAAGGGTTTCTCTCTTCCACTGCATTTTGAAACCTCAAAATGTGAAATGTGAAAAAGCACCCAGAAGCCATTTCGGCATTTCAGCTACTGAGACTTCAAAGGACAAAGGGTTTCTCTCTTCCACTGCATTTCGAAACCCCGAAACATGAAATGCAAAAAGCACCCAGGAGCCATTTTGGCATTTCGGCTACTGGGACTTCAAAGGACAAAGTGGTTGCTCTCTTCCACTGCATTTCAAAACCCCGAAACACGAAATGTGAAAAAGCGCCCAGGAGCCATTTCGACATTTCAGCTACTGGGACTTAAAAGGACAAAGGGGTTGCTCTCTTTCACTGCATTTCAAAACCCCGAAACGTGAAATGAAAAAAGCGCCTAGGAGCCATTTCGACATTTCAGCTACAAGGACTTCAAAGGAAAAAGGGGTTTCTCTCTTCCACTACATTTCGAAACCCCAAAACGTGAAATGAAAAAAGTGCCCAGTAGCCATTTCGACATTTCGGCTACCAGGACTTCAAAGGACAAAGGGGTTTCTCTTTATGTTTTCAGTATCAACCAACCTCCATGGAAGAAGCAGTTAATGAATATTGAGCATGTGGTTGAGACCTTAGCTCAACTCATAAATGGATGGCGTGGAAAAGGCCTAGAGCAATCAGCCCATGGTACTCTTGTATGCAGGTCCCCTTGCAAGAGCCATGCTGAGTTAAGATGGCGTCTGACGAGAGAGTTCCGTCCAGGTTTGACTGAGGAGCCTACACACGCTAATTTGGACTTTAATGTCTCAGCTACCTTCCTACTACAAAGGTGGAAAATTTCCCTGAGTATATATACTTAGTTTTTGTATTTCTATAAGCATGGATGGTAGAGCAGAGCTCCCGACTGTAATGTTTTAATGAAGCACTGGTTTTCCTGGCTATGTATCTGTATATGAAATTTCTTTGTTTAATGTAAGGCAACTCCATTTTTCATCTTGTTTCGATCTTATATTGAAAGGTTTCATGATTGAATGATTCACATGAATCGTTGTGACTGTGTTATAATAAAGGATTTATTATAAGCTCTGTTACTTTCTTTCAGTTTTTCTGCCTTTGAATATAAGAAGTTCTTGTCTTCAAATTTTTCTTCGACGGGATGTTGGAAGCCCGAAGCCCACATCAGCCCTTCACATTTCCTCATAGAAGTCTTCCTCCTACTCACCCTTATTACAACTTACTTCCTGAAATTGAACCAAGAGCTCATCTGCTTGTGCATGCCTGGCCTAGTTTTTGAGTTAGAATGATATTGTTCCGAGTTTACTTCCATTCATCACCCTTTATCAACAAATCGTGACATTCAAACTAATGGGCCTCAAGCTTACTCCTGCTACAATCCAGGAGTGACTTCTGACGCCAACATTTCTAGCGCCATTGTCGGGGACAAAGTTGAAAATTTTCCCTGGGATTGAACGACATCGAGCCTCTGATTCTGAAGGTGCATCAGGCATCAGAGCCCTATGAGATTGCTACTATGCACCTGGTGACTCCATTGTGATGACTCCACTATGGAAAACCTGTTGTTTTAGCTGTGGCTTACAGAGGTAGACACACGCAGTCCCATCCACAGCTACCTCTAGCTACACCTGAAGCTGAGATAGAGGCGATTATCATAAAAGGAAAGGCTTGTGAAGGAGAAACTTCCACCGCTAAACCAGGTAATTTTCCATCTCCTTCTATAGAAACTCCTTTTTCTTGTTCTCAGCTTCCTAGCAGACCTTTTTTCTGAAGTTCCCCATTTCCTGAATTTCGGAAGCGTTCCTGTTGATTTTTCCCCTCTTTGTCTGGGATTGGAGGGATAAATCCTTATCACTCCCCTCTCCTCTGAAGCTATACCTTGGCATAGACCCTGGACCACAGAATATTTCCCCACCCTTAGCTTTACCACCCCTCTTATTACTGTTGCTGCTACTGCACAGAGAGAAGCATCTGCTGACTCAAGCCCCTTGGCCTTCTCTCTGAATTCCCCATTGTTTCCCCATCCCCCTGTAAGCTCATTTCCAGTATCCCCTGTTCGAGCTCCTTTTCCTCTTATTTCTTTTGCACCTAATATTTCGATGGCAGGAGATAATCCCCCCATGACCAGAATGGAGGCCATAATAGCTGCTAGGTATTCTCCCCTTTTGTTACCTTAGCCTCTCAATGCCCTTCCAGCAGATGGTTACCTTAAGCAGCTACCCAAGTTTACAGGCGAAGGGGACATAGCTGCAAAAGAACACCTTGAATCCTTTTACAGTTTTACAGATGATCATGTTATCATGCATGCAGATGTATGGATGAGGATTTTTGTCCATAGCCTTGAAGGCGAGGCTAGAAAATGGTTTAGGGCCCTGCCTCCTGGATCTATTGATGGGATTGAGGCTTTGGATAATGCCTTTTTGAGACAGTGGGGAGACAAAAAAGACTTCATTTATTACATGACAGAGTTCGGGTGTTTGAAGAGGAAGGAAGGAGAGTCTATCTCTGATTTCTCCAAGAGATTCAACAAAATGTATAATAAGATCCCCGCTGAGATAAAGCCCTAAGAATCCTTTTCCAAAATCACTTATGCTAGCACTTTTGATCCCGATTTTTTCTCCTGTTGAGGGAAAGGAGAGTAACTACTCTGGCTCACATGCAGGATGTAGCCGTGGAAGTAGAATCCAACATATTGGATATTGACCGACTCAGAAATAAGGCTGATAGAGACATACGCAGGAAGAGACCTGAAGCCTCCCCATCCAATTCCTCTCCCCTTCCCCTTCATACGGATGAGTTAACTAAAGTGCTAAAGTCACTTTCAGCTAGAATGGAAAGGTGGTAGTTAGAAGGGAAGCCCATGTACAAAAATCCCCAAAATACTGATAACAAAAGCTTCAGGAGGCCTAGCAACAATGTGCCACAGGATTTTCCAAGGGAACAAAGGAGAAAAGATAGAGATGATCAGAGGATTCAAACCCCTCTCTAAAATATCCTAGTTTCTCATGAGGAAGGAGAAGAGATAGATGAGCTCAACCCCGAAATTCACTGTATTGAAGACACTTCCCCTTTTCCCCATTTGACTCAATATGCATATGAAGGGTCCCTTATGAACATTCAAATCAATGAGTGGAGTAAAGGGGAAAGGGCCAACAACACTCCTAATAGATATCATCTCGGGTCAAATAAGAAAGAAGGGAATTTTGATAGCCATGATCAGCCTCTCATAATGGAAAAACCTGCTAAACCTGCTACAATCACTACTAAAGAAATGAAAACTCATAATACTTTGCAAACAGCCAAAGAACCTGTCTCTGAGGTAAGGGAAGCTCCTAATCCTTTTTCCTCCTTTAGTTTTGAGCATGAAATTCAAAATATTAGAATTCCCATACCCCTCTCAGAGCTAGTTAAAAATGAAGATTTCAAAAGGCCCCTCTCCAAACTGCTACAATCTGAGTCCCTTCAGCCCTCCACAGACTAAGTAAATCTTCAAGATGAAAAGCCAGTAGTCATTCTAGGTCCCATGGTAGAAGACAAATATGATTCATCCCCTCCCTTCTACACATCCCTGAACATACATGATAAGGTGTTGCATAATTTCCTCATGGATTCAAGAGCTTCCCACAACCTTATGCCCAAAATAGTCATGGAAGAATTGGGACTGGAAGTGACAAAGGCTTATCACGATTTGTACTCTTTTTATTCAATAAGGGTGCAATGCCTTGGAGTCCTCAAAGACTTGGTGGTCTCTTTATTTCAGCTACCAATGAAGAGTGTGGTCATGGACATTGTAGTAGTTGATGTTCCCCCCAAGTTCGACATGTTGTTGTCAAGATCTTGGATTAAAAACTTGGAGGAACATTACAGATGGATATCACACAGGCCACCATTCTAGTCTTTGGAGGGGAACAAAGGAGGTTGTATAGAGAAGATTAGCTGGCCTACATTGTTAGTGATGAAGCAGACCCCACCAATCATCCTATCTTTTTTCTTGACACTAATTTGGGGTCTAGTTTATTGCAGCTCACTGATACTCCTGAAGCCCTTTTTCAAGTTGGGAAGCAACCCATATTTAGTTGCGAGATACCTCCTCCAACCACCTCTGTTTGGAAGATGTTCTTCGGCGGAGATTCTTCTAGCGAAGTCGTTGGCACTGGAGTAGTTTTTGTGTCACCTTGTCAGGAAACCATATCTCTGTCATACAAGCTAGAATTTGAAGCTACCAATAATGTGGCAGAGTATGAATCTCTTTTTCTGGGTTTAAGGGCTGCAAAAGAAATAGGAATTGAGGAGGTAGAAGTGTTGGGAGATGCTGAGTTGATAATACAACAAGTCAGAAATGCTTATCGGGCTAAGCATCCTCGGCTCAAGGGTTACAGAAATGAGGTGTGGGACCTAATTGATAATTTCTTCTTGGCTTTCAACATTTCTTTTATTCCTAGAGAGGAAAACACTTTGGCCAATTCCTCAGCTGTCTCAGCTAGTCTATTCAGGATCCCTCTGCTGCTTAAGATCAAATATGATGTTGAGATAAGATATAGGCCATCTGTCCCAGACAATACTAAGCATTGGAAGGTATTCGAAGATGATATTGAAATCAAAAAATTTCTTTAGTCTGTGGATGAATTTTCTGCATTGCACATTGATCAGGATCCTGATCTCGAAAGTCACCCTCACCTTGAGATATTTTAAAATAAAATTGTTAATCACCATATTATTAATTTGCCTAGCAATCACATTCCGAAGGGACTAGTCCCTTTAGAAAGACTATTCTATGGGAATGATGTGGCAATAAAGGGTAGGGTTTCAAATGGAGATGTTGATACAACAGAGTGCAACATCGACACACAGGAGGAGCCTAAGTTTGTCAATTTGTCAAGCAGTTTGACCAAAGAACAAAGGTATGAATATACCGAGTTATTAAGAGAATTTGCTGATGTGTTTGCATGGACCTATGAAGACCTCAAGACATATGACACAGTTGTCATTGAACACAAGATCCCATTGAAGGTAGAGGCTAAGCCATTTAGGTAGAAGCTATGACAGATAAATCCCATGTTGTTTCCTATCATGGAGAGAGAAGTGAAGAAGTTGTTAGATGCCCGAATCATTGTCCCCTTGAGATATTCTGAGTGGGTAGCCAATTTGGTCCTGGTGATGAAAAAGTGGAGAAATTAGACTCTGTGTTGATTTTAGGAACCTGAACAAGAGCTCAAAGAAAGACAACTATCCCTTGCCCAACATGGAACACATATTGCAGAGGGTAACTAGTGCATCTAGGATATCCATGATTGATGGTTTTTCTGGCTATAATCAGATATCAGTCATGCCTAAGGAAAGAGAAAACAAAACCTTCACTACTCCTTGGGGCACATTCATGTATGCCAAAATGCCTTTTGGATTAATGAATTCAAGAGCAACATTTCAGCGAGCCATGGGCATAGCCTTCATCGGGGAGAAAGATCAGTTTGTGGTGATCTATCTAGATGACATCACAGTCTTCTCTAGGTCTGATAAGGAGCACCGCTGTCACTTGAGGAAAGTTTTCTTGAAATGTTGGAGGTTTGGCCTTTCCTTAAATCCCAAGAAATCTTTGTTTTCTATGAAGGAGGGGAAGTTGTTAGGCCATATAGTATTAGCAGAGGGAGTGAGAATTGATCCCAACAAAGTAGAGGCAATTCAGACCCTGTCACACCCCAGGTCTAGAAAGGAAGTTCAATCCTTTTTAGGGAAGATTAACTTTCCAAGGAGTTTCATCTCAAATTTTGCTGAGTTGGTGAAACACATCACAACCATTCTCAAAAAGGGAAATGAAGTAAAATGTACTGCTGAACCGATGGAATCTTTTGTCCAAATAAAAAGGGCATTAACTGAGGCACCTGTGCTGATTAGTCCTGATTATTCCAAGGATTTCCTAATTTTTTATTTTGCTTCTTTTGATATGGTAGCAACGGTCTTATTGCGGAAAAATGAGGAAGGGTGAGAGCAACCCATTTCCTTTTTCAGTAAGGCATTAAGAGGTGCAGAAATAAGGTATGAGATCATGGAGAAGTAGGCCTATGTCTTGGTGAAATATCTCAAAGATTTTAGAGTCTATGTCTTGCACTCAAGAGTGACTGCATATCTTCTTTCAGCCTCTGTGAAAGACATCCTTATACAACCTGAAATAGATGGGAGAAGAGGTAAGTGGATTGCCAAGATCCTTGAGTTTGACCTGGAGATAAAGCCCACCAAAGGGCATGATTTAGACAAGCTAATAGTTGAATCCAATTGCAAGACCTTGGGGGTTAGCTTCATCAATGATTTCTCAGGAAATCAACAAGCTGAGTCATCCAACAAAAGCACTCAGGGTGGCTTATCACTAGCAGAATGCACTTGGTACAGAGACATTTTGTACTTTCTGCAAGAGTTGAAGCCTCCTGATGGAATGGGAAAAAGCAAGGCAAGATATTTAAATCTCAAGATGATCAGATATTGCCTTATTGACCATGTCTTGTACTGGAGAGACCCTCTAGGGGTGTTTCTGAGGTGTATGAACCCACAAGAGGCCCAAAAAGTTATGTTTGATTTCCATAGCGGCCTTTGTGGAGGGCATCATTTTTTGAAAACCACAGCTCACAAAATTATCAGGGATGGGTACTACTGGCCCACCTTATTCACTGATGTCTGTAGAGAAGTTAGAGCTTGCATCAAATGCCAAAGGTTCTTAGGAAAGCAACAACTCAAATCTCTACCACTAAATCCTGTAGTAGCTTCAACACCCTTTCAATAGTGGGGGTTGGACTTCATTGGGGAAATTCATCCTCCTTCAAGTGGCCAGCATAGATGGATCCTGACTATAATAGAATATTTTACCAAGTGGATAGAAGCTTCCCCCACCAGGAGTGCATCACACAAGGTAATTATCAGTTTCTTAGAGGATATCATAGCTAGATTTGGCTGTCCCAACAAAATTGTCACTGATAATGCTGCTTCTTTTAAGTCTGAGCCTTTGGTTACATTCTATGAATAGTTCAATATTTCACTAATTCACTTCACTCCCTATTATCCTAAAGGAAATGGACTGGCAGAATCTTCCAATAAAAGTCTAATCAAACTCATTAAAAAATTACTGGAAGATAATAAGAGGGCCTGGGATTCAAAGCTCAAATTCACTCTATGGGCCAATCGAGTGACAACAAAGAAGTCCCTGGGCACCTCACCTTTTAAACTTGTTTATGGGACAGAGGCTGTGTTTCCTACTCAACTCGCTTTACCTGTAGTGAAATTCTTTCAATATCATGAAGGAGAGCTAGACCATATGGTCAGAAGAATTCATCAAGTGGTGGAAGTGCAATAGGTCAGGGAGCAATTAATGGACATAGCTCATAGTCATCAGTAGAGGATCAAACATGCCTTTGATAGGAAGGTTAGGAAGGAGAAATTCAAGCTGGGAGATTTGGTGCTTAAATGGGATGCACCTAGGCAGGATAGGGGAAAACATAATAAGTTTGATGCCCTCTAGATTAGGCCCTTCAAAATCTCTGAAGTAGTCTTAAATAACATGTATAGGTTGCAGGATTTGGAGGGTGAAGAAGTCTTTAGCGGCCTAGTAAATGGGCATTTCCTAAAGAAATGTTTTGTTTGAGCCTTAGATGGCTCCTCTGTTTTTGTAAATATTGTCTTTATTGCTTTTATGTTTATTTTCGGCTTAGTAAATGACTCCATATCCCAACAGAAGGCAATTGGGACTGCAGAAGGAGTTCTTAGAGCATTGCAGGGATGACTCTATACCCCATGGAGCCTAATGTTAGCGTCAATTCTTGCAAGTCATGAGTGGCAAGCGCATCACACTGAAGAAGTCTATTTCAGGCTTAAAATCAAGCAAGGGGGAATTTTGTTTTCAACGGAGATGATCCACAGATGGAGAAGATTGATGGTCATCGGGTAAGTTTGAGTTGTAGAGTTGCATGAGGTTTGGCGCATGAGCTCATCTCTTATGGCCAAAATCACAAAATGATGAGCCATTTCGGCATTTTGGCTACCAGGACTTCAAAGGACAAAGGGGTTTCTCTTCCACTGCATTTCGAAACCCCAAAACATGAAACGGGAAAAAGTGCTCAGGATCCATTTCAACATTTCAGCTACCGAGAGTTCAAAGGACAAAGGGTTTCTCTCTTCCACTACATTTCGAAACCCCAAAACGCAAAATGTGAAAAAGTGCCCAGGAGCCATTTCGTCATTTAGGCTACTGGGAGTTCAAAGGACAAAGGGTTGTTCTCTTCCACTGCATTTTGAAACCCTGAAACATGAAATGCAAAAAGCGCCCAGGATCCATTTCATCATTTCGGCTACCAGGACTTCAAATAACAAAGGGGTTTCTCTCTTCCACTGCATTTAGAAACCCCGAAACAAGAAATGCAAAAAAGTGCCCAGGAGCCATTTCGACATTTCGGCTACTAAGACTTCAAAGGACAAAGGGGTTTCTCTCTTCCACTGCATTTTGAAACCCTAAAACGTGAAATGAAAAAAGCTCTCATTAGCCATTTCGGCATTTCAGCTACCGGGACTTCAAAGGACAAAGGGGTTTCTCTCTTCCACTACATTTTGAAACCCTGAAACGTGAAATGCAAAAAGCGCCCAAGAGCCATTTCGACATTTTGACTACTGGGAATTCAATGGACAAAGGGGTTTCTCTTTATGTTTTCAGTATCAACCACCCTCCATGGAAGAAGTAGTTAATGAATATTAAGAAGGTGGTTGAGACCTCAGCTCAACTCGTAAATGGAGGGCGTGGAAAAGGCTTGAAGCAATCAGCCCATTGTACCCTTGTATGCAGGTTCCCCTGCAAGAGCCATGCTGAGTTAAGATGGCATCTGACGAAGGAGTTCCATCTAGGTTTGACTGAGGAGCCTACACACACTAATTTGGACTTTAATGTCTCAACTACCTTTATGTTGCGAAGGTGGCAAATTTCCCTGATTATATATACTTAGTTTTTTTTATTTCTATAAGGATGGATGGTAGAGCAGAGCTCCCGACTGTAATGTTTTAATGAAGAACTGGTTTTCCTAGCTATGTATCTGTATATGAAATTTCTTTGTTTAATGTAAGGCAGCTCCCTTTTTCATCTTGTTTCGATCTCAGACTGAAAGGGTTCATGATTGAATGATTCGCATGAATCACCGTGATTGTGTTATAATAAAGGATTTATTATAAGCTCTGTTACTTTCTTTCAGTTTTTCTTCCTTTGAATATAAGAAGTTCTTGTCTTCAAAGTTTTCTTCTATAGGCTGTTGGAAGCCCGAATCCCACAACAACCCCTCACATTTCCTCGCATAAGTATTCCTCCTACTCACCCTTATTACAACTTACTGCATGAAATTGAACCAAGACCTCATCTGCTTGTGCATGCCTAGCCTAGTTTCTGAGTTAGAACGATATTGTTCCGAGTTTACTTCCATTCATCACCCTTTATCAACAAATCGTGACATTCAAACTGATGAGCCTCGAGATTACTCCTACTTCAATCTAGTAGTGACTTATGATGCCAACAATAGGTATATTACATCACTATATACTTCCATTAAGATATTACTATATAACAAAGGTGTAATGACAATAGCCTTAGACAACTGAACTTCCCTGCGTGCATGGGGGAAGGGGGGAAGCACTGAAAAGAGATGGAGAAATGGAGGAAGAGATGGATAAATGAAAGGAGGAGGACTTGAATCTAATCATGATGGAGGAAGACTATATCAAGCAGATCATGGCAACAGTTGGAAGAATGCACAGTGGAGTACCCTACCAATATAATATGAACAACAAGAAGAGAGTCGTAGCCACGAGGGAAGGCTTGGAAAGTGATGAAGAAGAGGTAGAGGATCTCTGGGATGTGGAGCAGATTGTGGAAATCTTGCACTTGACATATGAAAGGAAGACAAGAGGTATAGGAGTAGGAACAAAAGGCATCACTCCTATCCATATCAGTGTCAGTGTGGAACCCATAAACCCATGTGTGACTAATACACCAATAAGAACACCACTATTTAGAAAACTGAATTTTGGGGAAGGAAGACAACATGAAGTACATCTATTCAAGGAGAATCAACTGGAGGAGCTAGTTCAGGAAGTGGTAGCCAAGTATCTACACTGCGCAGAGTTAGTAGTTCAACATTTAGGATAGAAGGACATGATCCCACCATCAGATTACCAAAATTCAAGGGAGAGGCATCGGAGGACCCTGAGAAGCACTTGTTCATTTGTGAAAAGATCTGGGAAGCAAAACAGATCACATATGAAGACATAAAAATTGTGCAGTTATCCATCATGCTAAGATACCGTGCACTTGATAGGTACATGAGCTTAGCTGCAAACAGTCCACCAGGAAATACAAGAATGATTGTGGATATCAATAATATATTGATAAATGAATTCCATAAGACTAGCTCATAGGATCAATACATGAATGAGATGATATAGATCAGACAGAAGCTAGGAGAATCTGTGTGGGATATTGACCAGAAATTCAAATGATTGAAGGGAAAGCTAAAGTATGTCATGACATATATGTAGCATAGGCATTTGTTTGTCAAGTCATTGCTACCACATTTGAAATACCCCTTGAGACAACAAAAGTTTAAGACTCAGGCAGAGGCTCTGCAGGAAACCCTACAACTGGAAGATAACCAATATCAGAAGATAGATCTAGCCATATAGGAGCTGAAGGAGGATCTAAAGAACTTAAAATTTCAACTAAACTAGAACAAGGGTAAGGAAAAAATATAAGTTGTTTGGTGTACCACATGTAGGATAGAAGGGCACCACAAGAATGAATGCCCAACATTTGCGTAGTACATGGAAATAGGACTGCCAAACCCTTTTCCATCAAGAGGAATATGGTGTGAGATATGTAAGACACATGGGAATGATCCATATCACTATCCAATGATGCATACATACTAGATAGTGCCTAAGATTTCATATTGCAACTTTTGCAAGTCAGTAGGCCATGATGACAAACATTGTAGGACAATGGAGATGATGAGGGAGAGAACATCAGATACCTATAGGGTGCAGGAAGAGATGATGATAGGGAAAGATGCACCAAATTTTAACCAAGTACTAGCCCCATATAAAATTGTGCCACAACAATATAACACTGCGCAACCGCAGTACAATACCACACAACCACAGCATAATCCCGGGCAGTATAACCAGGCGCCCCAGTGCAACACACCATGAGGAGATCGAGTTGGCTACATAGGTGGAGGAAGAGGTAGAGGA
Source organism: Picea sitchensis (assembly GCA_010110895.2). NCBI lineage: Eukaryota > Viridiplantae > Streptophyta > Pinopsida > Pinales > Pinaceae > Picea > Picea sitchensis. The sequence continues at coordinate 149,108 of SNQJ01S0014734.1, forward strand.
GGCTTTGGAAGAGGTAGAGGACTGGTGGTATGCCAAAACTGTCAAAAACTAGGACATTATGCAAGAGAATGCCCACTTCCATATGCGACATGCATGTATTGTCACGCATCAAATCATGACACAGAAGACTGTCTGACACTATTAGGAAAGATCCGAGAAAAGAGAAATAAAAAAAATCAGAATGTTCAGTGGATTTCTTCATAAAGAAGGGAGGATGGAATAAATCAACATATTTACGCATGAAGGAGCTAAGACAAGAAATGAAACAGTAAGACAAGATCCAACACAACACTAATGGGTGAAGAAGAATGTTGAACCATAGAAGCAGTTTGATGTGCATAATGAAAAAGGGATATTTAAGCAAGCCAGACAATAATTCTTGAAGCCAGACATTGCATCTACATGAACTACGTATCATAGTCAGGACGTACCAACGTATGATATGCCTTCCTCACTGGATCATACTAAGGAAGCGTAACCTCTAGGAAACGTAAGTACCATAAAGGCTTTTATGCAATCTTGTGTTATGATATTAAATGACCAATCATGTGTTAAAATTTTGAAAAATATGCTAGAAATATGTAACTCAAAGGTAGAGGGGAAATTAGAACAAAAAATAGTCAATCACCTGCATACAAGAAGAAGGACAAACAGGGAATTCAAATTAAATGCTAACATTGGAGATTTCAACATGGGGGACATCATACTGGATTTAGGCTCTGAGGTGAATCTATTACCCAAGAAGACATGGAAATGTATGGGAGAGCCCACATTATAATATTCACCTGTTCAACTAAAACTAGCAAATCAACATAGAGTTATACCAATAGGAAGGCTAAAGGGTGTGACTGTAGATCTAGATGGAGTGCGCACTACGAAAGACTTTGAAGTAATAGAAATAGTGGATGGCACAACACCGTATCCAACATTGCTTGGCTTGGATTAGGCATTTGACAATCAGGCCATAATTAATTTGAATATGAGGAAGGTGACATTCAAGTTAGGAGAATACAGAGTCATTGTTCCATTAGATCCATCAGAAGGATAAAGGTTTGTAGAACCCACTTGTTTAGACCTAGAGGAAATTAATCAGCTGTACAGAACCACCGCGTGAGAAGAAGATTATGTGAATCCAACTGTAGATGGGGTACACAGTTGGAGAAGTATCACATCATGCACGTCAGAATTAGATACAGGGTTGGAAAATTGGCAGTAGATATTACATAAAGTCTCCACAAGAAGATGCGCATGAATAGACCGCACAACAAGACGAGTAGGTACAGAGATAAGATAATCTCCTAACTTTCATGGGGTGAACGACTTAGAATAATTCCTAACAAGATATGAAGATGAAGTGTTACCAAATAATAGGCTCTTATCTCTTGATATAGCACTCAAGGCAACACCTGCAAGATGGTGGGGTGCACACAAAGAGACCATTAAGGATTGGTACCAATGCAAACAATTACTGTTCTTTAGATTCGACATAGAGCAGAAGAGAAGAATGATGCAGATATATGATGGACAGGGGTCACCTATGGAACACTTGGAGAAGTGCAGAACATTATGGATGATGACACCACCAGAGGAATGGTCTCATCACATTATTCATACACTAGAAGGAATCCCAAAAAACTGGTATGTGGACCAGGAATTGCACAGAGGAACTGCAGAATGGACAATTTTAAAACAAAATTTTACAATCACTTTCTCATTTGAACATGAGAACCCTAACATAGATTCAACACTAAAAAAAATCATAGGGGTAATATTCATTCAAGAAGCAGAGGTTGAAATCATAACAGAGTACCAACAACAAAACAGACAGACAGTAAAGGAACTATTGTCATGCTATCATGTGTAGGAAGAAGCACTAGATGAAGATGACCCATGCAACATTCAGATTACAAAGATGAAGGTGAAAGAGAGGTGGAAGTTCCACCTATGGAATCATAAGTGTTTGTTGCGCCAATCAAGGTGAATAAAGTCAACATTGGGACAACTGAGAATCCCAAAATGGCCAACATTAGAGACTACTGTGGTGAGTGAACAATAGAAAGCATAACAGAGTTACTACTCAAGTACAGTGACCCATCCCCAAAAAAAATTATAGAGATGAAAGGCATAGAAGAAGAGCTAGGAGAGATGAATATCCCTCTCAAATATGAGGCTATATCAGTTAGACAATGACCATATATACTGAACCCAATATATAAGGAGAAAGTAAAAGAAGAAATTGACAGGATGTTGGAGGATGGAATCATAGAACCAGTGGAGGAATCTGAATGGGTAAGCCCTATGGTAGTTCAGGAGAAGAAGTAGGGAGGGATAAGGATATGTGTTGACCTGAGGAAGCTGAATGATGCTTGCCTACATGACCCTTTCCCTACCCCTTTCATAGATGAAGTATTAGAAAATGTAGGAGGCCAAGAAGCTTACTCATTCACAGATGGATTCTCAGGCTACCATCAGATCAAGATAGATCCAAAAGACAGGTACAAGACCACTTTTGCCACAAAATGGTATCCTACCAGTACATAGTCATGCCTTTTGGGATGAAGAATGCACCAGCTATATTCTCAAGAGTAGTCATAGTTTCTTTTAAAGAATTCTTCCCTCAGTTTTAGAAGTATACCTGGATGATTGGAAAGTATAAAATCTATTGAAGGACCATGTAGAGGTGTTAAGGATGATGTTGGAAAGATGTAGGTAGTATCAGATATCACTAAATATCAAGAAGTTCATCTTTGGGGCACCTTTTTGGATACTACTGGGCCATATAGTGTGAAAACAAGGCTTGCTAGTAGATCCTACCAAGATTGCAGTAATTGTCAATTTACCACCACCAAAATCAATACGTCAGTTGAGAGAAACATTGGGACACACATGCTACTACAGGAAATTCATAAAAGGGTATGTGCAGATCACTGCACCAATGGAGAAACTTTTGATGAAATATAGTAAATTTCATTGGAATGAGGACTGTCAGTGAGGATTGGACACTCTAAAAGAGAAGATGGTAACAACACCAATACTAGTATTCCCAGATTGGGAAAATACATTTCATGTGCATGTAGATGCATTAGCTATAGCACTTGGAGCTATTCTGGTGCATCCAGGAACAGGGGAATTGGACCATCCTATAACATTTTCTAGTAGAAAACTGTCAAAGTCAAAGCAGAATTACAATACCACAGAAAGAGAAGGCCTAGCTATGGTCTATTCTCTCCAGAAGTTCAGACATTACTTACTAGGCAAACATTTCAAGATGTTTATAGATCATTCAACTCTCAAATACCTAGTCAATAAGCTAGTGTTGGGGGGGATAATTTGTAGATGGTTACTTCTATTCCATGAATTTGACTCTAAACTAGGGAAGTTGAATGCAAGACCTGATCACCTATCAAGGATCACTAATGGAGAGGAACCTACTAACTTAGAGGACAACTTCCCCGATGCACAATTATTTTCAGTACAAGTAGCTGATGAATATTTTGCTGACATCATACTTGAGTACAGGGAGTGTGTCACAAGAATTCAACACTGCATAGAAGAAAAATATGGTAATCCGAGCTATAGACTACCAATTGATTGCAGAACACTTATACACGATGGGTGCAGATTTCATCTTGAGAAGATGTGTACTAGAGCATGAAAGACCTAGGATTTTAGTAGAGGCCCATGAGGGAATAGCAGGATGACATTATGTAGGAAAATCTACCATGAAAAAGGTCTTTCGCGTAGGACTTTGGTGGTTGACCATTCACAGAGATGCAAAGGACTACTGCCAGAGATGTGATGTATGTCAGAGCATTGGTAAACCTAATAGACATGATGAGATGCCCCTAATATCACAAGTAACCTTGTAGGTATTTGACAAATGGGCAATAGACTTTGTAGGACCAATTAATCCACCATAAAAGAGGTTATGAGTAAGGTATATCATTGCTACGACATAATACTTAACAATATGGGCATAAACCACACCATTCAAGTATTGCAGCGTAGAGACAACAACATACTTCCTGTTTGAGCAAGTGATCACTAGATTTGGATGCCCAAGGATTTTGATGAGTGTCCAAGGCACTCACTTAATTAACAATACTATTAGGGCTATGATTGAGGAGTTTGAAGTCTATCATCAAAAGAGTACACCGTATCACCCTCAAGCAAATGGAACAATGGAAGCCTTTAATAAGATCCTATAGAATGCACTGACAAAAATATGCAATGTCAATAGGGATGATTGGGACTTGAAGATACCAATTGTTGGAGCTGCCCCTGTTTTTACTTTGCGCAATTTTCAATTTTTTATATTTGAAACCTAAAGTTGATTTTCTTTTCCTCCCAAGATTTTAAAACTCCGAAATTTTGTCGCCTAGACATAAATGCTTTTCACGTTTTAAAACAAATCCATTTCCGCAAGTATTCTTGCTCTTTTTTTTTATGTTGGGATATCGCAGGTCGGATACTTTAAACCTTGAGTTCATACGTCCCGAGTCACGAAACGGTGAAGTCGTTTTTATTTTCAGCCCAAAACATTAACTAGGGTAAAACTTTTAACTCATGAGTATAAGTTGTCGGGAGTTCACGACTCGGCATTCGTCAAACCTAAGTTTTTGTTCCTACAACCCCGAGAGTCGAGAAACACGATAACTTTGCGATAACCTTGGTTAAGGTTTAAAGGTGAAAAATTAACCATGGTTGAATTCTGGTTCTCGGCACTTCGCCGCTCGGCGCTTTCCTTCATAAATTTGAAGTGTCTAAAACTCTGATTCACAAAGTTGCGACATAATTATAGCAAGAATAATTAGTCACCTAATCTAAGATTTCCTTCTCTTAATTTGATATTTAATTATCGCCACCTCGCGATATCGCGACTCGGCATATCATTCTCCAAAAAGTTTGTCTTCGAATTCCTGAATCGCGATATGGTGATTAAGTTAATTATATAATTAAGGATGCGCCAAATCATGGTTACTGTTAATTAAGGTAAACTCGGCACTCGCAACCTCGCGAGTTGAAGAGTCAAAATGTGAAAAGGAAATTCACGATACGGCGAAAGGCGAGAAAATTAATTAAGTTGTTGAGATTTGAAATTTTAAAATGAAATGGGATACGACCTGCGCATCGAGGTTTGCACATTTTACGAGGTAGCTACTTGCTCTCCATACCCCGACTGCCTATCAAGCTGCCGAACATTGATGACATTAATGAAGGATTAGGGTAAATCTATGAATAAATAAGATCAGATTTACGCAATAAATTTGTTACTAATTGTGATTTGACAAACTCATTTCGAATGGTATAGAATTTTCAAATATATACGAGAATTTCATTTTATTTTGAACATTTCTCATAAGCACACAGAGCTCACCTTTCTCTGAGTAAACTAGTTTCTGTATGTATACACAAGTCTATTGCAGAAGAGCAAAAAATCAAGCTTCAACCATGGCTCCAAGGAGAGCAGTGAAAGTGAATGTCGAGGTTGCAGCGTAGGGTTCAGATAACGTCTCAGATACTTCACCTCGGACTAGCGGCTCAGTACCCAACTGGTCGTTTATTTCAGATATTCTGCAATCCGAGTTGGTAAACTATTCAGACTCCGATGACAATGACAATGATATTGTAAAGGACGACCTGAACACTAAATACAAGACAGTTGTTCAGTTTGGTATGCACCTGGTTGCAACCAGACCATGGTTGCTCCCATACTACGACATGATCCGATGGGCATTGGATCACATAGACCTGCCCTCCAGAACTATCGTAAATGACCAACGGGCCATGGTCGGGACTTTTAGGCTAGAGCATATCCAATCTATGTATAAGCTCCCAGCAACTTCTGAATATACATATGGCACTAAATTCCTGGAGGAATTCAAAAAGAAGGAGTGCGAAGAATATGACAAAACCATGCCTGGTTTGATAAAAGATTGGGTTTCGCGTTCCACGACATTCAGAGCCAATGACAAAGGTGTGTATTCAATTGCTTCACTGGAACCACAGTATATGTATGTGGCGATGATGACATGCTGTCTTTTCGGAAGGGAGGATACCGCGCATTTTTACATCCAGTGGGTACCTCTCATCTTTCGGGTAGCAGAAGGTTTCTCATTTAATTGGGCAAAGATGCTCTCGAACAGTTTGTTCAACAGGGTCACAGAGTATCGGGAGAAAAAGGCAGCCGGGAGACCATCCTCATTCTTCATGTCTGTGTATATCATGGACGCGATATGCTTCATGACACCTTTCCCTTTGATGAATTGGGCCTGGAGTCCAACCCAAGAAAAAACTGTACATGAGTACCACGATAAGATGTGGGAAAATAACGCAAATAAATTTATTTATGAGATCTTCAACTGGGTGATGGTGCCTCTACACATCACCATTTATGGTCTTTCGCCACCTCGCATCTCGGATAGCATTGCTGCTAATCTGAGAAGTATCACAGATTGGTACGTAGAAGCTGAATTCTCCTATTTTAGGGTGTTCGGAGCTGCTGTTCCTCCTCTGGCGATACCACTGTTCATCCTCGACAAGATGGCCTATCGCGAGATTGCTCGACAAACAGTAATTGGCGGAGTGAGTAAAGAGCTCAAAGCGTCATCGAAGAAGGTATGGCCATTTTTTCCTATTCGGCTAAATTCCTATTCCTTATTAGATTTTGGACATGCTAAGGCTGAGGATGCAACCTTAGAAGACTTGAGCCTAGTCTCTATTGAGTACAAAAAGCATGATTCTCAGAGAATTGTAAGCACCCATTTGGGAAATTGTGGATTAAAGAGGTTTGAACATGAGTGTTCACCCTTGGATTATTTTTTCCGAGGGGCGAGGTCCTATGCCGAAGTGCAATTTCGAATCAGATCTCTAGCACCCGAAGATAGGGCCTCTGTTTTAAAATTTTAGGAGCATAGGAAAAGATGTCTCCCCATGGTGCTAGGAGGCTTGGGCCTTTCCAGGGATAAAGAGAAGGAGGATGAAAGCTCTGAGGGCCAAACTTCTAACACCGAAAAATGCCAGGAAGGAGAACAGGAGAAGAATCCCAAACAGGAGAAGAATCATGAGCAAGAGAAAAACCCCGAAACAGAGACAGAAACTACTGACCCACCCAAAGAACATAGTCCAGAGGCGGAAGTAAGAAACACAGACCCACCAGAAACTCAGGTTCTGGAGACTGAGATGAAGACCTTTGATCCTCCAAAGGAGCAAGGCTCACTTGACACACCAGGAAAGGCGGCGAAGCAAATCGGGGAACCAATCACTTCTGTCACCCCTTTGTAGTCAACGCAAGGAAACATACAGGAAGGATAGATTTTCGGCGAAGAAAGAAGGCTCATCAGAGCAGAAGAACTTCCTCCCATTGAGTTCTTCTTTGACAAAAAGAGAAAGGAAGTTGTGAAAAGGGAGTTCTCCCAAGAAGAAGGATCCACTGTCAAAAGGTTCAAAGTGATGACCGATGGGATGAACAAAAGGAAAGATGAATTTTCCACGGAGATTGCAGGTACTCTAGGAGCGTATGCGACGGAAAATCAATTCTTGGTCGGGATGTTAAAGAATCAGCTCAAAGCAAAGAATCGCCTGATCAAGACTCTTGAAGTCAGACTGGCTTCGGCAGCAGAAAGTGCTAAGAGTCCAGCGAGTGGAGAAGTAGAGCTGGCTCGATTGGCCGATAAGAAAGAAATCGAAGTACTCAAAACCAATATGGAACAAGCAAATTCAGTGATCCGAGATGGTCGGGTACAGTCGGGTCAGCAGAGGGGTATGATCACATAGCTACAGGCTCAGTTAGAGGTCGCAGAAAGCAAGGTGATCGATATCGAGATTGTTAAATCCCGAGCAATTGATATTCGAAGCAGGATCTCTTCTGCTCAACAGAGTTTGCTAAACAAAGTGGGGGAGTTTCGAGAAAATTGCTTGTTAATGCATCAGATTTCTGAGAATCTGATTGTCAAAGAAATAAATGCAGAAGCTGCTCGGGTCGCCTTCCAAGAAGCAGTGATAGCTACCAACAACAGGTTTTCAGCAGGGCCCCCCGGACTCACCATTGTCGAACAAACTAGGGGTAATATTTTGTTAAAGAATTGGGAACATGATATTACTTTAAGCAAGGAGCAGGCTCAAAAAGTGACAAATTCATTAGAAGAAGCCTTCAATGCCATAAATGGTGAGCTGTTAGGGATGGAGATTGGAGGTGACACAGAGACGCTAATGCAGATGAATATAGATAGGATTTCCCTCGACATGGAGGAGAAGAATGAGAGAAATTCGACGGAAATCTCTAGGATGGACAGGGTAGACATGGCTCAAATCGACGAACATTTGATTCAACCTAGTGCACAACTCGGCGCCCTTGACATCATTGGTGCACAAATAGGTGATAAACTTCCACAGTTAGCCCGAGAATGCTATTTTTCCCAAGCCAGTTGTCAAGCCGAGCCTTCACAGCTTGTATCCCAGTTTGTGGACAGATGTATCATGTACACTGAATCCATGCGAGGACAAGCACCTGGCACTTCTTGAAAATGGAGTAGGAGAAATGGAGTTATTTCGCTCCTCCCAGCTGTC
>SNQJ01S0014734.1:164296-177157 GCA_010110895.2 Picea sitchensis
ATTGGCCGATAAGAAAGAAATTGAAGTCCTCAAAACCAAGCTGGAACAAGCAAATTCAGTGATCCGAGATGGTCGGGTACAGTTGGGTCAGCAGAGGGGTATGATCACACAGCTACAGGCTCATTTAGAGGTCGCAGAAAGCAAGGTGATCGACATCAAGATTGTTAAATCTCGAGCAATCGATATTCGGAGCAGTATCTCTTCTACTCAACAGAGTCTGCTAAACAAAGTGGGGGAGTTTCAAGAAAATTGCTTGTTAATGCATCAGATTTCTGAGAATCTGATTGTCAAAGAAAGAAACGCAGAAGCTGCTCGGGTCACCTTCCAAGAAGCAGTGATAGCTACCAACAACAGGTTTTCAGCAGGGCCCCCCCGACTCACCATTGCCGAACAAACTAGGGGTAATATTTTGTTAAAGAATTGGGAACATGATATTACTTTAAGCAAGGAGCAGACTCAAAAAGTGACAAATTCATTAGAAGAAGCCTTCAATGCCATAAATGGTGAGCTGTTAGGGATGGAGATTGGAGGTGACATAGAGACGCTAAGGCAGATGAATATAGATCGGATTTCCCTCGACATGAAGGAGAAGAATGAGAGAAATTCGGCGGAAATCTCTAGGATGGACAGGGTAGACATGGCTCAAATCGACGAACATTTGATTCAACCTAGTGCACAACTCGGCGCCCTTGACATCGTTGGTGCACAAATAGGTGATAAACTTCCACAGTTAGCCCGAGAATGCTATTTTGCCCAAGCCAGTTGTCAAGTCGAGCCTTCACAGCTTGTATCCCAGTTTGTGGACAAATGTATCATGTACACTGAATCCATGCGAGGACAAGCACCTGACACTTCTTGAAAATGGAGTAGGAGAAATGGAGTGATTTCACTCCTCCCAGATGTCAAGCGGAACCTTCACAACTTGTATTCCATTTTATGGACAAATGTATCATATGCATTGAATCTAAGCAAAGACAAGCACCTGGCACTTTTTTGTAAATGGATTAGGACAGATGGAGTGATTTCGCTCTTCTGAACCGAGAGGCAAATTTTGTATAAATAGATCACAAAAAGAAGAGATAAAGGGATGGACTTTTTGGTATTGATTGTAATAGAAGTCTTTGCATGAAAGAAGTTAATACAAGAAAATTTGAAGATTCCCGATTCTATCACGACTGTGTTACAAGTTTGTTTCGTTATATTTCTTGTTTCATTTCATTTCACTTTTCATAATTGACGTGTATCGCTATAATTTAGTACGACCACTACTATAGTGGAGAGTTTTCATCTTTCTGTGAATGTTTCTTGTCTTTCCTCTGCACCAGCTAATCAGCGGGTGTAAGACCAATTAGCATTTATAGAATTATATATTTATTACACTTTGTCAATTGTTTCTATACTAGTTTCTTTTTCTGTGTATATGTGAGTTTTCTATTGACAGGAACCTTACGTTATCTATAGATAAATGTTTTTCTCTCATCTCACGTCTTTTTACTAAAAATAATACAGTTACGGGAAAGGGCCTTCATTTTGCATTCTTATTTCGTTCTGCATGCAACAGTTTCTCTTTATTTCAACCGAATTGAAACAGTGAATGAAATCTCTCCTTAAAGTCATTTCCATACTTGTACCGTTCCTCGATGACTGTCCCTGCAGCAAATCAACCAAATATTCAACCCGGACTATCTAATCAAATACATATCGCCTTAAATATTTTTGACACCATCCTTAAAACTGCGAACACCCGGGAGGAATTGGAATGTTCATGGGCAGCCATTGAACGAGATATTACTACTCAGGAACAGTGGGAAGCTAGACAACGAGAACGTAGAAACCTTCATTAGTTTCCTACACCGAAGGTTAACGTATTCTTTGTATAAATCTTTAACATACTTTCGGATGCCTTGACAATGTACTTTTAAGCCTTAAGTACAGACTCAGGAACAACACCAACAATACTATGGGCATACGGGACTACATGAAAAATGTTGACAGGGAAGACACCATTCAGGTTGGTGTATGGACAAGAAGCAATGGTGCCATCAGAATTTTTGGTACCTAGCCTACGCGTAGCAACAGTCACCAACATGACAGAATGAGGCACAATTAAATAACTACTAAGTAAGCTATTGGATATGGAAGAAGATAGGATCCTAGTATGATTTCACCAAGAAGTACATAAAACAAGGGACAAAGCTTGGCATCAAAGACATATAAAAAGGAAGAGTTTCACAGAAGGAGACCTAGTCTTGGTATATGATAGTAAATTTCTTCATCACCCAGGAAAGTTTAGAATGCATTGGTTGGTACCATAAAAAGTAAATACTATCATATATGGGGGAGTTGTACAATTGAAAGACTTTGGAGGTACATAACTCATAGGATTGATAAATGGGATTTGACTGAATATGTATAGGGATAGTCGAACTCCTGATACTTAGGAAGTCAACGTACAGTAAAAAAAAGAAGAAGAATAATTCAGCGCACATGGAGAGCCTCGACAGAACACGACTGGGAAGATGGAATGAGGCACTGCAAGAACACCAGGGTTGAAAAAACACAATGCACAAAAGAATCGTTAAACGAGTAAAAATGTATCATGCGCAGGAAGCATAACGAAAAGGGGAAAAATAGACAAGTATTAGTGTGACACAACTGTCATTTCCTCGACACACTATAAAGTTGGAAGGGGGNGGTTGGAGCACCAAGAAGAACTAGATGAAGCAGCCAAAGTACTACACATGTGTTACACATTATTTTGGTCACTCTAGTGATCCATTGACAACATGTGTTCATGTTCCCAAAAAGAGCCTTTCTTCATGAGGAAAGTGACTAACTTTCTCTTTTCAAAAACCCTATTAAGGAAGGTCATCACAGGCTGCACCATACCTAGGGTGTGACAATGCCTAGTCGTCACCCTCTGCTATAAAGCTGGCGTGCGATGTCTTTGCATGGTGCTCTATAGCTAGGGTGTGATGATGTCAAAAGACTTATAAAAAGTCGAGTTTCATGAAATTTCTAGAAGGGGATCTTCTAGAAGATGAGGTGGAATCCATATGGTTGGGATCCTACTTACTTCTCTGATTTATAAGAATCATCCTAATCTCTTCAACCATCTCTCTTTCCCCTATATAAAGAGGGATTTCTCATGGAAAAGGTTAAGGATAATGAAGGTTGAATAGGCTAAGATTGTATGGAGAGTTATGCATTGGATCATTCTTGAGAGTCTCATTTCAGTTCATCAAGTCATCGTTGATATTCTTCATTCAAGATTGGAGCAAGTGTGTGTGTTGGAGCAAAGGGTCATCGGAAGGGGACCTTGCGACATCAAGGATTTGGTTGTAATCTCCACTTTCACTTTAATATAATACAATGATATGTTTCTTTCCCACAAAACTTGCTTTGTTTTATTGTATGATTCCTTGATCATGTACATAAGTTCATATTGAGTATACTATATTACTTTCACTTTGGTTGGCTTGTGTTCCCTTATAGAGTCAATATCACAGGAGCACCAGAGTAGAGATAGGATGACAGTGATAAGAAGATGCGATATTTAAATGCTATGTTGCCCATATCTATTTAAAATAGTAAACTCGATGGTTAGAGCTTAGGGAAAGTGCCATATTTTGTTTTGTTTTGTTATAGATCTAGGTGGATCTAGGGAGATCTATTTATGTCCACATTTACCGATAAGTCCCATAACAACAGGGACCACAAGGAGGAACCAGTGAGATGCCCACAGTGGTGGATGTGAATGAAATCCAAACACCAGAATATGAGCAAACCACATTACATGTGGAGGAGGAGCAAGAATCCACACAGGAGCCCGAGCAACTAGTAGAAGATGTCGTGCAGATGAAATATGACACGTCCAGGGGAAAAGGGCCATAGAAAGTAGAACCAAACATGGAATCCATGCAACAGATCATGGAGGCAAAACTAGAGCAAGAAACAGAGAAATAGGGGGGAGTGCCATCACCACAAGGGAAAAAGAACCTGGGAGTAGAAACCAGTACGCAGGGTGTACAACGCACTCAGGAAGAGCTAAGTATAGTAATGCCAAAAATTTGAAATGAAGTGAAAACTGGGGATAACATGGTAGGAGGAGTCGACGAACTTAAATACTCTGACCACAATGTTTCGAATGCCACAAAGTTCCCAGATTTGGCAGCGCAGAGCTACCTAGAGAGAAGGGGAGAGGGCCCATAGAGCGCACCACTGTTGGAGCATGCACAGTGGATCCTGGGCCTATACAACACAGGTATCATGGACCTCTTAGACATAGCACACTTCGGTCGTGGAAAATACATAAATGCATGTGTTAAATAGTTTCTAGAAAGGGTGCACAGAGGCATCCTATGGATGGACAGGCCAGTACTGATCAATGTTGACCTCATCGTAGAGATTACAGGGCTACCCACATATGGGGAGAAGATGAAGGAATACCTAGATGAAAAGACTTGAGAAAGGGTCATATCCGATGAGATTAAAGCAAAGTATGGCATAAAGAGGGGGAACATAGGAATCATGATCAATGGCATCAATGATCCTGCAAATCCGTTTGCAACCAGATTGCTCGGTTGCAAACTAATGTGCAAGTGCCAAAATTAAGAAGTGCTTGTAGGAGTAATAGCAACTACGGTGCAGTGCGCAAAGGGGAGCTCAATGATTTGGGCCTCGTACCTACTCAACTCATTCCTAGAAGACTATAAGGATGTGCAAGACTATGGCTCTGAGTTCCACTATTCATGGTTACTCATCCTCATTGCAGTTATAGGGTGCCATGAACCAACATATACAATGCTCCTCACAAGGACAGGAAAATGTGGCGCAGCACGCTACACATTGCTGCGAAGCACCGCAGATCCCAAGGCAAAGAAAGTCAACAATGACATGTTCACGCAGTACTTAAAAGATATTCATAACATTGTGACAGAGACATGGAGGATCTCACCAGAAACTGTCCAGGAGTATGGACATATAGACAATTTCCATGAATCATGTCATAACATGTGGCTACAGGAAAAGAAGGACCCCACCAAGGAGTTGTTGCAACTGAAGTATTTCATGATGAAGCAGGAAATCCACATGAAGGTCCAATATTTTCTTGAGGAGTGGAAAGTACCAGAGATCGCATGTGTAATGCCACCAGTACAAGTCCAGAAACAAGATAGGAAACTCCCCATGTGGCAGATAAGCAGGAATGGAGCTACCCAGAAAAAGAAAACAACAATAGGTACAGGGGGAAAAAAGCTCCATTAAGAAGAAGACTAGAACACAAAATAAGTCACAACGTGGTCTAAAATAAGGTCCACAGGCTACAAAGCAGGCACTAGGAGGACCGACAAGACAAGTGAGTATAGAGGAAGTGCAGACAGGGGCACAAGATGTAACCATGGATGAATAAGTTGAGCATGACACTAGAATGGATACACAGATGCCCAAAGCATCTGAACAACTAGACACCCAAATAAAGAGAACAACAGAGCAAGTAAGTGGCCCCAGGAAGAAAGTGAAGGACCATAGGAAACAAATGGAAATATCACTGAAAACAAACGGCGTAGAACTGATAGCCACAACAATAGAATATCGACTATCAGAAGTATGGGAAAATGTGGAAAACCATAGAGATTCAATTTTGGAACAGGTACAGGAGGTAAAAATCATGTTATAATAGTTGAAGATCAAGGTGGAACAACAACAAAAGGACAAACCGACACCAATAAGAGAAGGAGTACCTGTTCAAGAAATAGTACAAATCATAGTATAGGGAAGTGCTAACTTTATCATAACACTAGTTATGTTGTTCATCTATGAGGAAATGGCGCAAAATCCCATGAAGGATATCTAAACATTAGACTTTGCGATGCCTAAGACACCAACAAAAGTGCTATATAAATTACAGGTTAGCGTCATGCAGGAGATTCAGTCCAAAGAAAGATCTGATGCGACGAATCTACAATTAGTGAAGGATGAAAATATGTCATTGAAGGAAGCCATCAGCCAGGAAGGGCAGAGGAAAGAGATAGCGCAGTGAAAAGTGGAACAGATGGAGACCTAGATAGATGCAGTCTTTCAAGATATCTCAGATGAAACAGTATCGGAGGAAACATCTTCGAAGGAGAAGGTAACAAAGATAGCGCAGACTCTACAACAATATAAAGAGAATATCAAGGAACTGGAGGAGCGCATGGCACCTACGACTCCCCCAGCAGTCTCAACGCAAAGAGAGAAAGATGCGATAACAACTACATAGAACATTGTGTAGAATATACATAGGGTGGTAGAACTGCTAGAGAAGAGAGACCAGCTATGGACCCAACTATTAGAAGGTGGGAGCATACAAGAGATGCAAGCAAAGGAATATAAATTGCATGAATAAATGGCATATGTCAAGCAGCGACAAAGGAGAATGTCCCTTCTAGAGAAGATTAAGATAACCGTAGAAATGAAGAACCTTCAGGCAGAAGAAAAAGTGGTACAGACACCAAATATTGCACGACAGGCACAGTTGGGGCCCTTACAGGAAAATGAAGAACAATTGGTCATTGAAATCGTTGAAGAGAAAGCATGCCTTGAGCATATAGGCTTGGAGGGGGGAGAGATTTTAATATCACCAGTTATTGTGCAAGTGGTCGAGGCCATGAGAGAAAAGAGCAGCCAGGATTAGTAGCAGTGTCAATGGATAGTAGGCATGTACAAATAACTGGCACAAGTAGTGGTAGACACAAGAGTTAGACAGTGACTCGGGCCAAGCCACGATGTTAGTGTTGGGGGCCTATTGGGCGTGGGCCCATTTTGGGGAAAAGGCCATTTTTGGAGAGAAAAGAACAAGGTGGAAGACAAGAAAGCTAGAAGGAAAAGAAACATGTGTGAGGCAAGCATGCGAGGTGCGCATGCAAGGGAGAGCTAACTACATTAGGGTTAGGGTGTTTGCAACATATTGTAATGGTTGATAAGCCAAGAGTATGTATAAGTAGTACCGAGGAGGTCTAGGGAGAGAGGAAAAAGAAGGAGAGAAAGGCTAGAACTGCAACATTCTATACACTGATGAGCTAGATAAGAGTTGAGCAAATTGACCCCAAGGGTTAGATCATAGGTTGAGGAGCCTGGTACGATCTAGTCAGCCTCACAGGGATCGAGAAACATGTTGAGATAGTAAGGTCCAAGACTATAAACACACATGGTGCGATATATTGCTGAGACAGTATAAAAGAGAGTGAGAGCCAAATATTTGTGGACGTAGACCATGAGGGGGTGAACCACAGTAGAACATGTGTTATGTGACTGAATTTTATGGATTACCATTGTTGTTAATGATTAAATTCTATATTAATGAATGAAGGAACTAGTTAAATCTAATATTTCACATGCATGAGTAAGAGTGACTGATTAATTATGATGTTGGACTAAATAAATGAAGATCAAAAGGTACAACCACAAATACCCACTGAAAAGATTCCCCGGTTGCAAGCATTTGAGTATTTCAACCACCCATAGAACTATCTCAGGTGATTCTGCATAGTGCACCCTGTGTACCACACTGCCTTATGGTTTACCAGGGGGGGCAATAGTTTTTAGAGGGATTTTGTTGGAAGCTTGTTAAACCTGAACCTGGTTCAACTTATGACAGTAAGGTAAGATCAGAGTAGACAAAGTATTAATCCAACATATTGTAAACAATGTATCACTATGAATGAATATAGAATATGTTGGTTTTCCCGGTTTGGGTTTCCAGGGGAAAAGTCTCTGTGTAATGTGTGTATTTTCCATTGTATATTTTCTGTTCTTTTACTGAAAGTATGTTTGCAGTAAATATTGTACAAGGTTAAAATATACATTTGGTATTAGATCTTTGTTGGCTTCAGGGGGATTCCTTTTTGCTCAAGGTTCTGGCTCGAGACTGTGATAAGCCTTGTTATAGTGGGAGATATGCGATATTGATTCATTAGGTGAAGAGAAATGGTGAGAAGTTCGAAAATGGAGATCGAGAATTTTAATGGGAAATGTTTTGAGCCGTGGAATCTCAAGATGGAATATCTATTGGTGGAAAGAGATCAATGTATCATGGTGGATCTAGGTACTGTATCTACAAGAACTTCAACAAATGACTGGAAATATTTGGATAGGAAGGAAAAGAGCACAATCCGACTGTGTCTCTCAGATTCAATATTACTGAATGTGTCAGAGGAAGCTACAACCAAGGATTTATGGGATAAGTTGGAGAAGTTGTATCATTCTAAGTCCCTATTAAATAAACTTTTGCTAGGAAAGAAGCTGTGTAACCTAAGGATGAGAGATGGAGACTCGGTGGCAGAGCATTTGAACGCCTTCAATATTGTGGTAACTTAGTTAGTATCTATTGAGATTGAATTTTCAAATGAAGATAAGTGTATTAGTTTACCGTGCTCTTTAAAAGACTCGTGGGATAGTCTAGTTGTGGCCATAAGTAGTAATACAACTTCCTTTAAGTTTGATTAAGTGGTCTCATCCTTGTTGTCAAAAGAGATGAGACAGAAGAACATGGAAGGACAATGCACAGATGCATTATTTGCAAGAGGACACTCCCGGGAAATAAATAGATTTAAGCCCTCAAGTGGGAGATGTAAGTCTAAGGGATGATATAAGTCTCCTGAAAAGTTTGTAAAGGTATGTTGGAGATGTGGAAAAGAAGGGCACTACAAGAAGCAATGTAGATCCAAAGTTGAGAAAAAGAAGGGATCTGAAGAATCTACTTCTACAGAAGAAAAAAACTCCAAGGAAGAAGGATGGGATGTGTACTTGGCTTCTTCAAACACACATGTAGATCATGAGGCATGGTTGGTTGACTCAGGTGCATCCTTTCATATGACTCCCCACAGGGAGTGTTTCTATGAATATGAAAGGTATGATGGAGGTAATGTTTTTCTAGGTGATGACTCGACAACCAAAATCATAGCTTGAGGAAAATTCAAGTTGAGGCTCATATATGGAAGGATTATAACACTACCTAGTGTTCTGGATTGGCTAGAAATTTGATTTATGTAAGCAAAATGGATGATGCAAGGGTTAAAAAAAGATTTGAAAAGGAAACTTGTAGGATGGTTCGAGGAGAAATGGTGTTGCTGAAGGGAGTTTGTTTTGGAACTTTGTATAAGCTGCAAGGAAGCATTATTAGTGATGGGTGTAATAGTTCCATTGTCCTGATATTGGAGTTTAAAAAGAAATAACTCCTACAGTTTCTAAAGAAAAGGTTATGTTGTGGCATCAAAGACTTGGGCATATTGGAGAGAAGGGTCTTCTACTACTACACGGTAAAGGTATGGTTGAAGGTATGTATAACTACTCTCTATATTTTGATTTCTGTGAACATTGTGTATATGGGAAGCAATATCAGGTAAGATTCCCCTCTAGTGCAACGAGGGTAGAAGGAATTTTACAACTAGTTCACAATGATGTGTTAAGACCTGTGTCGGTTCCATAATTGGGAAAATCTATGTACTATGCCTCATTTATAGATGACTTCTCGAGGAATACTTGGATATATTTCCTTAGGAATAAATCTGAAGTCTTTGACAGGTTTAAAGAGTTTAAGTCTCTTGTTGAGAATCAAATAGAGAAAAGAATTAAGTTGTTGAGGACAAATAATGGTGGAGAGTTATGCGGAAATGAATTTGAAGAATTTTGTAAGAAGTGTAGTATAGCAAGGTAGAAGACTACTCCATATACACCTCAATAGAATGGAGTTGTAGAAAGGATGAATGGGATGCTGATGGAAAAATAAAGGTGCATGCTTAGTGGTGCTAGGTTAGGGAGAGATTTTTGGGCAGAGGCAGTGGGTACTGCATGTTACTTGGTCAACAGATCACCCTCATCAATGTTGGATGAAAAGCATCCACAAGAGATATGGACTGGTAAGAAACCTTCTCTCACACATCTTAAGGTATTTGGATGTGAGGCCTATGTTCATGTTCCAAAGGAAAACAAGAATAATCTAGATAAGAAGGCAAAAAAGTGTATCTTTATTGGTTATAAAGATGATCCCAACGGTTATAATATTTGGAACCCAGAAAATAAGAAGTTTGTGTATAGCCGATATGTGGTATTTAGAGAAATGAAGGATGTTGTTAAACAAGAAGTCCTACCAAGTAAGGAACAACCAAAGAAAATAGAGTTTTATTTAAAGGATGATGAATCAGACTCTACAGAAGAACATGAATCTGAAGAAGAAGATCCTCATACTCTAGTGTTGAGGATATCGGTTCGAGAAAGAAGGCTATTGGAAAGGTATAATCCATTTGATTTCTGTTCAAATTTTTCTTTGTCTATTATTAATGATGATCCTACAACTATCAGGGAGACAGTGGATTTAGAGGATGTAAAACTCTAGAAAAAGGCCATGGATGAAGAAATGGCAGCCTTGGATAAGAATGAGGCTTGGTATCTAGTGGAGTTGTTGACTGGAAGAAATCCCATTTGAAGCAAATGGGTATTTAAAAAGAAGCTGAATGCAGAAGGCAAGGTGGAGAAATACAAAGCTTGGTTATTAGAAAAGGGTTATTCCCAAGTCGAGGGAATTGATTTTGGTGAGATTTTTTCTCCTGTTACCAAGTTAACTTCTATAAGATTTTGGTTATTTTTTGCTGTTGCATTTGATTTTGAAGTAGAATAGATGGATGTGAAGACAACATTCCTACATGGGGATCTGGAAGAAGAAATCTATATGAAGCAACCAAAAGGCTTTGCTGTGAAGGGAAAGAAGGAGCTTATATGCAAGCTGAAAAAGTCCCTGTATGGTTTAAAAAAATCACCAAGGATGTGGTATAAAAAATTTGATACTTATATGCTAGGACTTGGCTTCACAAGAAGCAAATAGGATCACTGTGTGTATTTTAAATTAATTGGTGATCATTTAATTTATTTGGTCTTGTAGGTGGATGACATGTTGATGATAGGAAACAACAACGAGATCATCCAAGATGTGAAAACTCAATTGTCCTATAAATTTGACATGAAGGATCTCGGTGATGCAAATTTCATTTTGGGCATGTAAATTAAAAGAGATCGGAAAAAGAGGAAACTCTGGTTAAATCAAAGAAAATATGCTGAGACAATATTGCCAATGTTTATTATGCATGAATGTAAACCGGTCAAGGTCCCTGTTCCTATTGATGTAAAGTTATTTTCGGATCATTGTCCCAAGACATAGGAAGAGGAGGAGGACATGTCTTGTGTTCCATATGAGAGTGTAGTTGGTAGTTTGATGTATGAAAGGGTTTGTACTAGACTGGACATTGCACATGTAGTGGGAGTTTTGAGCAGGTATATGTCAAAAATAGGGAAGGAGCATTGGACAATAGTAAAAAGGGTTTTCAGGTATTTGTGTGGCACTTCTAGCTATGCATTGTGCTACCAAGGAAGACCAGGATTGGACAAAGTGTTGGACATACATGGCTTTTTGGATGTAGACTGGGTTGGAGATATGGATCGTAGGATATCTACAAGTGGGTATGTGTTTAACCTGTTTGGAGGAGGAATCAGTTGGATGAGAAAAACACAGGCTATAGTTGTTATAGAATAATTCCCCCATGGACAGGTGAATTTTTCCAAGGAGTACATACCCCTCTACCAAGACAGAAAACTACCTTTGGACACTACCATTCCTATAGATTAATTATTCCCATTGAAAAAGAGATAAGGATGAATAGTATGATGTACCTCACTTTCAAAGTTTGTCCATGTTGCTTCAATCCATGAGTTCTAGTCAGTACCTGCAATGGATGACAAGAGACAAACAACTATCTCCTACTTTAATGGATTAGACAAAATCAATCTATCTATGAAATATTAAAACAATCATAAACAAGTACATGTAAACACATACTATAAGGAAATAGGCCACGTATATTGATGAGAACTTTTAAAGAGACACTTACAATATTCATATGATGTTGCAACAACCTCCCCAATTTGTCCTCATCCAACACCTTGCTCAAAAGATCCATGATCAGAATAACAATGCTTTACTATTCATTTTCTCCTCCTTGTTCACCATGAGAATGACTCCATTTATAGGCTTTGAGAGGCTCAACCACCTTGGTAATATTTGGGATTAGTTGAGGATATGACTCCATCATTTGTGATATCCCCCTTATATGTAGTCTGAGGGTTAGACTCGAGCCAAACCAACCTGATCCATCCATAGCTGTCTTTAGAGAAAAAAGGGATTTCTTGCAAGATTTGCTCAAACAATTCGACACTCCATTACAATGAGAAACATAGTGCTACAATGCTACCTGCTAGATAGACAAAGAGTGTTGGCACTCCCTGTATAAGAGCAGGGGACCATTGATCTTCCAAAAGTTTCCAATATGACTAATGCCCATAGAAAAACACTTTGTTCTGACTGTCAAATGATGGGGCTTCTTCTTCTAACATGTTTTTGGGGTTGTATCAAGTGTTATCATGGTGTCATTCATGATGCGACACTTACATTATGAGAATGCGACACTTACGAAACTTGCAACAAAAGTGAGACACTTACGACACTTACAACTATGATAATGTGACATTATCAAAGTGAGGAATTTTGATGTGTAACAGTAGTGGTACTTTCAACTACAAAAGCTGAATACATGGCAGCCACTCATGCAAGTAAGGAAGCAATATGGTTACAAAGATTGTGTTCAAGTATTGGGTTGGTACAACAATCTATAAGAATAGATTGTGATAGTCAGAGTGCATTTTTTCGGGCGAAGAACCCGACTTATCATTCAAAGACAAAACATATTGATATTCAATATTACTTTGTGAGAGACATGGTTGAAGAAAATAAAGTGTTGCTGATGAAGGTGGACACTTTGAAGAATGTTGCAGATT
>SNQJ01S0014734.1:177207-191021 GCA_010110895.2 Picea sitchensis
GTAGAGTATCCATGGGAATTACTATCCTGGATTGTTGACTATGTAACCATGTAGCCCCCTGTGTGTAAAGAAAACAATAAGTGGGAGAATGTTGGGTATGTGTTATATTCTTTGCATGACTAGTAATAGTGTTTTCTACATTGTGTCGGGCATGTGGGGGGGTTTGAGGACCCTTCGGGGGTAGCGCCCCAGAGAATTTGTTTTCCTTGGGAAAAGTGATTCACTTTTTCCTCGTTTTTCATTTCGCCTCGATTTTTGTGTGCATTGTTGGGAGGTTTTTCGGCACATGGTTTTTGCTGATGGTTTTCTATTTTCGATTAAGGAATTAGGGTTGTTTCTTAATCCAAGCCATTGGGTTAGGGTTTTGGATGCCACTCAATCCTATATGTATATTGTATTGTAAACAATGTATTACTATGAATGAATATAGAATATGCTACTTTTCTCGGTTTGGGTTTCCAGGGGAAAAATCTCCATGTAATGTGTGTATTTTCCATTGTATCTTTTCTGTTCTTTTACTGAAAATATGTTTTCATTAAATATAGTACAACGTTAAAATATATAGGAGAGAATTTGAAGCAACAATGAATTCATGGTGCTCATGCTCCCCCTTTGACTATTAATCCACTTAGAATCATGTCTCTGTGCTTCCTCTCCATGCATCTGGCGAATCTCTCTCCCTTTTACATCAATGGAAAAGGATAACTTCCCTTTGGGGATACTCCCCCTATATGAACTCTCCTTGGGGCTTCTCCCCCTATCTAAACTGACCTTTTTCCTCTTGATGGTTCTTCCTCATGTAAATCTATGACATATAAGAAAAAACATTCAAAAATAATTGTGGGGCGGAAACTAATCTGAGTTTTAGGCAAAGATACTCAAAAGCTTCTCATGGAAGTGGTTTTGTAAAGATAGTTGTAATATGCTCATTTGTCCCAACATATTCAACTCTAATGTTCTTCTCTGCAACCTGTTCCCATAGAAAATGAAACTTGATCGGAATGTTCTTCGTCTTACAGTGCATCACTGGATTATTTGAGATACTTATGGAACTTGTGTTATCACAAAATATTGGAATGGGATCATCATACTCAATATGTATATCTTTAAATATTTGTTTCATCCATAGAACCCATGTACAAAATGATGCTATTGCAATATACTCTACTTCGACTGTAGACAATGATATTGATGATTGTTTCTTTCTTAGCCACGATACCGAGAACTAACCCAAGTAGAAAGATGCTCCACTTGTACTTCTTCGATCATCAATGCAACCTGCCCAATCTACATCTGTGTAGGCAACAAGTGATAGATATTTTCTTTTTGGATACCATAATCCAAACTCTTCTATACCCTTGAGATACATGAATATCCTCTTTACTGCCAAAACATGTGATTCCTTTGGTATTGCTTGAAATTGTTCCACCTGTCCAATTGCCTGCATCACATTTGGTCTAGAAGTTGTCACATAAAGTAATATGCCAATCATTGACATGTATTTCCTCTGATCTATATCCTTTGAATCATCATCTTTACTTAACTTGCAACTGGTTTGCATAGGAGTACTAACTGGTTTGCAAAATTCTATTCGAAACCTCTTTAGCATTTCTCTGATATACTCGGTCAGAGAGATAAAATGCATTGGTTTCTTTGACACATCTGAAGACCCAAAAATAAAGATAATTCTCCAAGCAATGACATTTTGAACTCATTCTGCATGTCCTTTGAAAATTTCTTGCTCATCTTGTCATCATCGCTTCCAAAGATAATATCATGAACATAAACTTCAATTAACAAAATACTATCTTGATTTACCTTGATGTAGAGGTTGTTGTCTGCATTCCCTTTCCTAAATCCTTGCTACCGTAAGTATTTTTCTAGTCTAGAATACCATGCTCTGGGGGTTTATTTGAGACCATACAAGGCCTTCTTCATCTTGAAAACATAATTTTCATTCTTTGACAACTAAAATCCTTATGGTTTCTCAATGTAGACTTCTTCCTCTAGATCCCCATTTAGAAAGGTTGATTTCACATCCATCTGATATACTTTAACATTATTGGAGCATGCATAAGCGAGGATCAATCTGATTTATTTAATTTTGGCAACTGGGGAAAATGTCTCTTCAAATTCTATACCTTCAACCTGAGTGTATCCCTTACACACCAATATTTCTTTGTTCTTGGTAACCTATCCATCTTCGTTCAATTTGTTTTTGAAGACCCACTTTGTACCGATCACATTATTGTTCCTTGGCCTTGGAACTAGTTCCCAAGAGTCATTCTTATCTATCTGATCTAACTCTTCATCCATGGATTTGATCTAGAATTTATCCTTGGTGGCTTCTTCAAAACTGCTTAGCTCAATTGTAGAGAGTAGTGCTAGGTGAAGTTGTTCTGGTGAACGAATTCTTCTTCTAGTTTCAACACCTTCATCTTTATTCCCGATAATCTGACTTGATTGATGATTTTTCTGTATTCGTCTGCTAGGTGTCTTTGGAGGTACTTGAATATTTTATTGTTTTTCTTGCTCTTCTGGATGTTCTTCTTCATCTTCCTCTCCTGCCACTTCTTCTTCGTGAACTTATTCCATTGAGTCACTGCTTCTTCTTTTATCCTGTGCCCACATGTCTCATCAAATGTCATGTTGATGCTTTCCATAATTTTGTTGAGCCTTAATTGAAGCATTTTTATGTTTTCCTCATGCTTGAGTATCCAACAAGTATGACTTTGTCTAAACGAGATTCAAAATTTATGGTTTTTCCATCTTCTCTTTTCATGTAGCATTTTATTCCAAAAACTCTAAAATGCTTCACATTTATTGGTCTTCCTTTCCATAGCTCATAAGGAGTTTTATCACTGTTTTTTCTGAGCATTCCTTTGTTTTGAATGTGAACTGTTACATGCACTTCTTGTACCCAAAAGACATCTTGCAACTTGGAATCCATTAAAATAGTTAGATCCATTTCCTGTACTATCTTGTTCTTCCTTTTGATGACTCCATTTTGTTGTGGTGTCCAAGCAATGAAAAATTACCTCTTTATCCCATGCTCACTACAAAAGTCCATAAATTCCTTTGAATTAAACCCATTGTATTATCTCAAACATTTTATTTTCGAATTTGTTTGATTTTCAACCATCTCCTTGTAGATATTGAAGTTATCGAATTCCTATGATTTCTTTATGAGAAAACAAACTACAGTCATTCTTGTATAGTCATTGTTATTACCATAACAATCTCCCAGAATCCGAGTGTTGAGATCTGGTAGAATGTTAGACAAATTTAGAGAAGGGTTAGGTTGTGACCCATTTGGAGGACAGGATCAAATTGGTGGGACACAAAAATGGTAGCGTCCAACACACCGTAGATCTTGGGGCGACCCGGATCAATGGTTGAGACCCATATCGGGTGGTGAAACAACGCGAGACTTAACTGATCAAGGGCAGGCCAGGGTAAACCACCATGGTGTCATTCATGGATGCGTGCTTCCCTCAAGGATACATCGGGGTGAAAAGCAGTCTTCCTAAAACCATTTTCCCAAAGCCCTGATGTCATGTGCTCTAATACATCAAATCATTTGTTCATGCATGGGAGGGCGATGGCTGGTCAAATCACCGTACTTCACTCGTTCGGGTACATCACATCTGTGCAATGTCAGGTGAACATCGTCAGATAACAAGCTCAAAATATAATTATTCGAAATGGATTGGCCAAGTGTGGTAAATCAATGTACCTGTAGGTAATCTTGTCATGTCTCATGATTTAAACTCAATAATTAGTGATTCTCAAGTATGGGTGGTGAAATCATCGTTTCATTCATAAGGAAGGAAACCTCCAACTGGATCAATTTTCTGATCTCCCTGGAGTTAGGGAATACCTCCGTGTCCACAAAATTGAAAGAAAAAGATAGAACTAATCAAACAATGTCTGGTGTAACAGGGTTTTCAAATAACAGGGCAAGTTTATCAACAAGTAAGAAAGAAAGGATGATTGCACAGATATTAGCACAAAGTTTCACACTGAACCTGCGACATAAACAAAATTAGAAGTCGGACTGAATCCTGTCATGAGGGACCTAATCATAAATGGGCATGTGGAAGAACCTTGCAGACGAGCTGTGAAAAAGAAGCGGAGCAAACGACATAAGACAAAAACCAGAGCTAAAGCGGTTGAAAGCGTTGGGGAAAATCAACCAGTTTGGTTGGACACTCTAAGAGAGGAAATTGCCAAGCTGGAATAAAAGCTCTCAGGTAAAATTGAGTATGTTCCAACAAATTTTGGACATGTGGAAATCAAAGAAAAAGTCTTTAGGTGTGTCAGACCTGTTTGTAACGATTCCTTTTGAGTAGGAGAATTGTCGATATACCCCACTCCTTTTTGTAACTGACCTCTATTTTTAGAAATACGGGGGAGCCTAATTGTTTTGAATCTCACTGTAACTCCTCTCTCTCTCTCTATATATATCATTCCAAGGATATAGAATGGGGGGGGGGAAAGAGGGACCTTCCCTCGTAGCAGGAATGTTTTTGTAAAATATGGAGTTAAATTGAATATGAACTGTAGAAGTGATGTTTTGCATTGTTTATGAAAAGATTCTAATTGGCAATGATATGAGTTCTGTTTTATTTCATAGTATGTGTCTCTTGTGTATTTGATATTCCATTCACATTTCCTTCTTTTAAATTGGAGAGTTAGAAGTCTGGAATTCGTCTAAGGATGATCTAGACTAAACAATTTAAATTTATATGGTTTTCTTCTTGACTAGGTCAGAATTCATTCAAATATGCTCTGATACAGTTATGAGTTTTTTCCTTTTCCTCTATTACCATGAAAATTTTCAGTTTAAACTCAGACTCAATGCCTCATTTAGCCTTTTCCTCTTGATAGTTCTCATAATTTGCAAATGCATTGTTCATTTTTGACTCCATATCCCAAACACTATCTCTTTTCTCTCAACAAACCCACAACAAACCAAATCTAGCCATTGATTATCAAAGAATAACCTAGTGACATGAGAGAGTCCTCTCTGAGTTGAGCAGGATAGTGCCTCATATCTAAAGCTGGTAGAAACAGTTACCTCTATCATTTTTCTATTCAACTAGACAAAATTTACAGAGTGATAACATTCTGGCGCTATTGTCGTGGACGAAATTGAAAAATTCTCCCTGGGAAGAACGACATGGTTGAGTTATAAGGTCTGAGAGTAGCAGACACTTAGGAACATATTGGTTATATTCCTACTCTGGAAACTCCACACATCAAAAAATCAGTTTGAAGGTGATTCCACTGGTAGAAGAATCTAGAAATTTGAACTTTCGCTGGCGACTCCACTCTCAAGGCAGAATCCAGCTTCCAAAACATCATTGGCGACTCCACTATCCGGAGATGAGTTCAATATCTGCAAGGTATGATCCAATGAATCAATCTCATATTCCTGGATTTCCAAATCATATTCCTCACATAAATTGGCAAAAATATTTTCCTAAATTCGAAGATGGGAAAGAAAATGATGTTGCCTTGCACTTGATTAGATTTCACATGCACATATGTAAGCTGGGGGTTGAATTTCATGAATATTGTTTGATGAAAATGTTTATGGATACTCTAGAGGGAAACACAAGATTATGGTATGAAGGTTTAAAAATAGGCATCTTATACTCTCTTAAGGATTTCCACATAACATTCTTTAAGAATTATAGAGAATCTAATCCTTCATTCTTGGTGTTTGAAGATTGTTGTGAATTTTGTGAACATTTCATTAAGTACCTTAAAAATGTTTTTGGTGATGAAGAGTGTATGAATGATGAAATCATAAGCCCTTTATGAATATTCATCCCAACAACAAATAGTATCCACTCCTTTGGTTCAAGGTGAAGCTGATCAAGAAATTGTTTCTGAAAGTCATTTTCCTTCTCTTGAACATGATGAAGACATTCAACAAGATTTCCAGCAAGACAAAGTGTTTCAAAGTTGTCTTTCTTCCCCTTTGAATGATGTGGTTGTTAAAATTCTAAGTGGCATGGACATGGATGAGGATTCTGAAACTGCATCTATGGAGATTTCAAGAAATGAACAAACAAATGACATAGAGTTTCAGGAAAGCAACAAAACAATGTATGCCACTTTCCAATCAGAAATACAAAAAGATAATGAAAAAGCAATTGTTTTATTTGATTCATTTGAAAATCATGGTTTTGAAAATACATCCATGGGAACTCTAGACTGTGAAATAGTTCATGATGTTATATTTTCACATTTACAAGAAGATTATGAGAAGGAACTTATTTCCATTCATTCATTTGAAAGTCAAAATGACAGTCCTCAAGCAAATTTCTAGAAGTTTAATGAAACCAAATTTGAATTGTTTGATGAACAAGAGGATGCACATAACATGGCTGTCACATTTGAAGATGTTCAAGAATGTATGAATGTATTTGTTGATATGCATGGAAGAGTAGACAAACCTATTGATGCCATTTCATTTGAAAATGTTCTCAAAATAGAAAAAATAGAGCAAGAACAACAAACACTTATGAAAGAGGCATATCTTTTTGTTTTTGCTCATCAAGAAGAAATGTTTTTTCATGATTTTCAAGATCCTATGGCCATCCTATTGCAGTCTGCAGTAAAGGAGAAGTTTTCTTCATTCATATGCTCAGGATTTGGATTCAACTTGTGTTCTAAGTTGCCATATTTTACATTTGTTTTCCTTCTTAAATAGCATGTGATCAGAGAAAAATCGAGAAGCCAATTGCTTGATTGGTTACATTGGTACTTTAGCATCAATTGATTGAATATTCATTTCAACGGTTTTAGAGTAGGTAGGAGTGTGCAAATAAGATTAATTGGTCAAGCGGTATTTAATTTAGATTTCCAGTATTGTGTACGGTAAATTTTTAGCAGAATATTCAATGTTCATTATCGAGCTAAGTGCAGTGTGCAGAGTTTGGTTTTCAACATACACTGGTGACAGGTCGAAGCAGGGTACACAGACATGTTTAGGGATAAATCCAATGGATCGGGCACATGGTCTACTATTCCTTGCTACCTCACTAGGACGATATCATCCCCAATAGGATCCTATGTTATCACCATAACGATCTCCTAGAATCTGAGTCTCGAGATCTGGCAGAATGCTAGACAAATTTAGAGAAGGGTTAGGCTGATAGGCTGGGACCCATTTGGTGGACATGATCAAATTGGCAAGACACGAAAACGATAGATTCCAATGCATTGTATATCTTGGGGCGACCTGGATCAACAGATGAGACCCATATTGGTCGGCGAAACAACACGAGACTTAACTGATCGAGGGCGAGTCGGGGAAAACCACCGCGGTGTCATTCATGGATGCGTGGTGCCCTTAGGAGTACATCGAGGAGAAAAGAGGTCTACCTAAAACCATTTTCCCAAAGCCCCGATATCACATTTTCTAATACGTCAAACCATAAGTTCGTGCATGGGAGGGCAACAACTAGTCAAATCACCATACTTCACACGTTCGGGTACTTCACATCCGTGCAATGTCAGGTGACTGTCGTCAGATAACGAACTCAAAAGTTAATAATTCAAAATGGATTGGCCAAGCATGGTAAATCAACGTATCTGTAGGTAATATTGTCAGTGTCTCATGATTTAAACTCGATAACTACCGATTCTCAAGTATGGGTGGCAAAATCATCATTTCATTCATAAGAAATGCAACCTCCAACTGGATCAATTTTCTGATCTCCCTAGAGTTAGGGAATTCCTTGGTGTCCACAAACTCAAAATACAAATACAAAACCAATCGAACAATGTTTAGTGTAATAGGGTTTTCAAATAACAGGGCAAGTTTATCAACAAGCAAGAAAGAAAAGACGATTGCATAGATATTAGCAACAAAGTTTCACACTGAACCTGTGGAAGAAATAGAATTAGAAGTCAGAATGAATCCTTTCATGAGGGACCTAATAATAAATGGGCACGTGGAAGAATCCTGTAGACGAGCTGTGAAAAAGAAGCAGAGCAAATGACAGAAGACAAAAACCAGAGCTGAAGCGGTTGAAAGCGTTGTGGAAAATCAACCAGTTTGGTTAGACACTCTAAGAGAGGAAATTGCCAAGCTGGAATAAAAACTCTCAGGTAAAAATTGAGTATGTTCCAACAAATTTTGGACATGTGGAAATCAAAGAA
The DNA here is from genome assembly GCA_010110895.2 of Picea sitchensis. Lineage (NCBI taxonomy): Eukaryota > Viridiplantae > Streptophyta > Pinopsida > Pinales > Pinaceae > Picea > Picea sitchensis. Next base: position 185,386 of record SNQJ01S0014734.1, read on the forward strand.
AAAGGCTTTAGGTGTGTCATACCTGTTCGTAATGATTCCTTTTGAGTAGGAGAATTGTCGATATACCCCACTCCTTTTTGTAACTGACCTCTATTTTTAGAAATATGGGGGAGTCTAATCATTTTGAATCTCACTGTAAATCCTCTCTCTCTCTATGTTGAATAAAACTTAGGTAGAATTGAGCATGTTCCAACAAATTTTGGACATGTGGAAATCAAAGAAAAAGGCTTTAGGTGTGTCATACCTGTTCGTAATGATTCCTTTTGAGTAGGAGAATTGTCGATATACCCCACTCCTTTTTGTAACTGACCTCTATTTTAGAAATATGGGGGAGTCTAATCATTTTGAATCTCACTGTAAATCCTCTCTGGATTGGTCTCCAAGGATATATAATAGTGGGGGAAGGAGGGACCTGCCTCTTGCCCTTGTAGCAGGAATTTTTTTGTAAAATATGGAGTTAACTTGAATATGAAATGCATAAGTGATGTTTTGGATTGTTTATGAAAAGATTCTAATTGGCAGCGATATGAGTTCTGTGTTCTTTCATAGTATGTGTCTCTTGTGTATCTGATATTCCATTCACAGTTCCTTCTTTTAAATTGGAGAGTTAGAAGTCTGGAATTCATCTATGGATGCTCTAGACTCAACAATTTAAATTTATGTGGTTTTCTTCTTAACTAGGTCAGAATTCATTCAAATATGCTCTGATACAGTTATGTGTTTTTTCCTTTTCCTCTGTTACCATGAAAATTTTCAGTTTAAACTCAGACTCAATGCCTCATTTAGCCTTTTCCTCTTGATAGTTCTCATAATTTGCAAATGCATTTTTCATTTTCGACTCCATATCCCAAACGTTATCTCTTTCCTCTCAGCAAACCTACAACAAACCGAATCTAGCCATTGATTATCAAAGAAAAAATTAGTGACATGAAAGAGCCCTCTCTGAGTTGAGCAAGCTAGTGCCTCAGCTCTAAATCTGGTTGAAACAGTTACCTCTATCATTTGTCTATTCAGCCGGACAAAATTTACAGAGTGCTAACAGTCATCAACCAATAGCATAAATTACTATTCACCTTTCAACCCCTTTTTTCTAGTTGGTCCAACTAGATGTGTATGCACAATTTCCAGTGGTTTTGTTGTGGAGGATTCCTTTGTTTTGAACTTGGTCTTGGTTTGCTTTCGTTGTTGGAAAATATTGCATAATGTATTTTTTGGCTTCATGATATGAGGAATTTCTCTATCTTCTTCCTTTCTGCTGACCTTGGCAAGATTATCAAAATTTATGTGACCCATTCTTCTATGCCATAGCCAAGCTTCATCTTCCTTTCCTAAGCAACACCTTTTCTTTCCAATTTCACTTAGTACGTATATGTTGTTTGGATTTTTCACAACTGTATCCACCACCTTTCCTAAATCTTCTTTTCTTATCTCGAATTTTTGTGAATCAAACACAAGTTTGTGACCTTGGTCATACTTTTGGCTTACACTCAAAAGATTGTGTTTCATATCTTCCAATAGTAAAAGATTTTCTGCCTTGGCATCCTTACTTCCAAACTTGACTGTGCCTCTTCTAATGATTCTGGCTGAGTTATCATTTCCAAAAGAGACTGACCCATATATTTCCTTTTTCAAATTTTGAAACCTGTCCTTGTTGGCACATGGGCAGACCCAAATTTTAACGCTACAACAATGCACCAACAAAACCCTAACTACCGACCCTTTCGGGAACACCTGTTAAGTAGATGAGGTCTTACCTGAGGTAGAGGCAGGGGTGATTTCAGTACTCTAGTGTCTACAACCTTAGCTGGGACATAGATCTGTGATTGTAATACTTAACAGAGCACTTAGCACTGATAATTCATCAATATTTAACCACTATCTACTCCGCAGATAAAACATAACATCACATCATTCATTCAAATCTGACGTATCTAAGCACTTAACATAGAGAGATAGATTAGATCTAGCAGATTCAAGCACTAAGTACATTCACATAGGTCATATCTAACATCCATATACATCGTTAGTGCAAAGCATAAATAGATATATCTATCTATATCAAAGCACTTAGAAAGTAAAGACATAAACACATCAATACATCAGACAAAGAATACAAACACAACATGTACGTGGTTCACCCCCACCCTGGGTCTACACCCACCAAATCTTGTCTTATTTATTATCTTTGTCAAGCTTCTTACAGGCACAGAGCATCAAAATCCTACTTCGCAAAAGACAGGAGATCTACTTGCACTCTACCAGATCCTTCTTCTTCGAGCTAGGGTACAACACCAAGCATTCTTACAATTACTTGCACGTAGCTCTACAAGTCTCACATAGTATGCACAAAGAAAGTATTTATCACTTATCACTCTTACAATCCCTTAATCACACAAATCAGATCTCTAGCAGTTAGCACTACTTACCACCTCTCTTATTACATCGCCTAGTCTTCGATATATACATTACAAAAGTGGGCCTAAGCATGGGTAAACTCGTGGGCCAACATTCCCATACTTGTTACATAATCCCAAAACCCAAAAATCCCTAAAAAGGGGCTGAGATCCCACAATCTCTTCTTTGTCTTGTGCTCCACCTTCAACATCCTGTCGAAGTCCAAGAAATAGGTCAAACATGACCAAGAATCCACAAAACTTGGTCAAGGGCCAACAGGCCCCCAACACTCACCTGTGACTCATCCTAAGTCACTATGGTATGGGTAGTTCTACTTCAAAAGCCTCATTCTTGGCTCATGCTACTTGGACTTATTGCTATGCCATGACCTCTTGTTCAATGAACTCTTGGATGACTGCGTCGTTGACAGGTCCCTCTAGGCGTTGTTCAACTGCAGTGGCAACCTGCTCCAGTTCTACTCCCCGGCCTTCGAATTTTGTGAACAATTGGTAAGCCTTATCTTGTATAGGTTGGAGCCTCTAAGTTACTTCCATAACTCTACTCTGGATAGTGTGGATCTGCTGCTGGGCGGTGCGTTTCTCTTGGGATCACTTCATTCTTTCCACAACTGATAGGGGCTTCAACTGTGCCTGTATTGTCTCTTCTTGCTGCTTCTCTTCTTGGAGATCTGACTCCAGTGATTGCAATTATGGGTTCCCAGTGAGTTTCTAATACATATGGGCACTGCGATTACTCATCTTCTTGCATTCCATGGCAAGGGCCCTTATCCTTTAAACTGCACTCTGGGCAGTTGCTTCTCTTTGATCCCTTACATCATGTGGAGTCTCGGGCACTGTGCAGAGCTCTAAGTCTGATATGCATTGTTGTAGCTACTGGATAGCTTCTGTGAGCTACTCTACTTGATGCATGACTCAGTCCTCTTCCTTTATTTCTAATAATTTCACAGAGCGAAGTGCTCTGCTGACCGCTTCTTTCACTTTGAGTTGCTCTGTGAGCAACTGTTCTTTTCCTTGTTGCATCTATTCTTTTTATTTGTTGAACTTCGCTTGGAGAGAAATCTTTTCCTGTTCTACAGTGTTGCATTATTCTACGAGCACACCTTGCACTTACTTCAAGGCCTGGGTGGCTTGTTCTGTTTCTTCTTGTGCTTGTCGAAGGAAAGCTTTGACTGTATCAGCTAGTAGGTGGAGTTGGGCTGGCTCATTTACCAACTCTGGTTCTCTTGATGGCAGGGGCACAGTGGAGACTACACGACTGGACTGAAGGGTCTGTTGTACCCCTCAGATTTCGAATTCAATTATATCATACATTTATTCCCGCTTGGCTTCTTGTTTCTCTACTATTTCTAGTGAAGCGTCGTTTAGAGATGCTATGATGAAGTCAAAATCATCGGAGGTGAGGATAGTCTACATCTTGGTCATGGTGGATTTCAATTTCTTTTAGAAATAAGGTTTCGGGGGGGAACCTTCCTCTTCTTCAAGGGGTAAACTTCATCTCTGGGTGGTGTTACTTTGCCTTGCCTCTATTCAACTTCTTCTTCGTCGTCATGCCCTCGGTCCATTGATACTGAGGCACTGCTTAAATCTTGGACCTCTTCAGTCTTCTTTCATCTGCTGGTTCGTGGTGTATTTTGTTCTTTATAAGTGTCCTCTGGGATGTCAAGGTTAGACATCTCTGGAAGGTTGGCAGGGATAAGGAGGTCTGCTGACCATTCCTTAGTAATCTCCTTGAGGTCTTCTTTCGTAAGTTTATAATATGATTGGAGATGCTCCTTGTGTTCATCAGCTCGCGTTGTAATGTAGATGAAGTATCGATCTGCTTAGAATTTCATCAGGGGTCAGAACCTCTATAAGGTGTTTAGATTCATGCAAGGCTCAGCTTCGATGGATCTCTTTAGCTGGAGGTAATATGTATGAAACACAACATTCGACTACCACTGTTTGTTCATATCACTTGAATACCAAAGGGTAGAAAACTTCACAGCAAGCAGTTCAAACGACTCTATGTCCGGGAAGGTGGCACCTTCTAGCATCTCCCAAGAAACAAAGGAGATGAGGATCAAGAGCTAGTTAAAGTGAAATTCATAACCTTGATCATGTGCTTCTCGACAATCTAGTTCGAACTGATTAACTAGGTATTTCTCCCAGTTCATCTGTAGGCCTTCTGTGCACTTCCCTGCGAGGTCAACGAAAAATCCAGTGACTTGTGTAGGTTGGTTTTTCCTTACTAACTTTCCATATATCAGTTGACATGATAGGCACACTGTTCCACTTTGGATGGAAGCTAACTTGTAGCCTTGTCTCCCTTTCTCAACATTGCCGTATGTATCCTTGATCTTCTGTGCTAGTGCACGATCTTCTCCTTTTCCTGGATAAAACTTCTACGGTTTGATTCCTTACATACTCAGTCCTATGATCCTATGGATCAACGTTGGGTCAACTGTAATACAGTGGTCTAGCCATAAGTATCCACCATGGTAGCATGAGATTAGTAGTTTGACACAAGCATTGACTTCTTGGTTCCTTCCAAAGTGTGGGATTTTCATGACATTCAACAGGGTGGACTGTGTGAGGTTCAGGGTCCATGGCTGGGGGATTATTTTTGAATTATTCCCCTTCATCTTGGTCAGGTATTTATATGGGGAGAGCATACTATAGATCTTTTTGTTGTTGGGAAATAATACCCTACGGACTAACAAGCTAGGGATAAACTTGCATGCAGATCATGACCTTAAAGAAATCACTTTTAACCTATCACCCCAAGACTCAAACCCCTTTTTCACATACAAGCATAAAAAGGACCTACTAACCTTTTTACTGATGTTTGGTGTAGATCCTCCATTGCGCTTTGTCCGTTTGCTTGCGCTGCTCCTTCCAAAGACAATCCTACAATCAAGACAAAACACTATGCATGCATGCTATTTTTCTACTTGAGGGTTAGAGTTTAAGAATAAATCGAATAAAACATATCTAACTTGTGCATTGGGATGGGAAAAGTATTCTTTTATTAATCTCAAGATGAATCAACTTACAATAATGATAGAGATCGGCCACCGCTCCTTGATCCTGATCCTAGGATCCTCCTCTTCTTTGTCCTCCAACTGCTTTGCTTGAATTCTCCTTAGGATCGAGGAAAGGCTAAAGGGTTGGGACAAACAGATTTGGCAATTGGGCAGAGTTTCTTTGCTATCATTTTCCTCCTCCAAATAGTACCCCTACCCC
>SNQJ01S0014735.1:16238-35539 GCA_010110895.2 Picea sitchensis
TTCATCACGCTGAGTGACCAGACCTTGGTTGATTTGTGAACTCTGATGGAGCTCATCAAGGTTGGTTTGAAGCTATTGAATTTGTTGTCGATCATGAGCTTTGATTTGCTCGAAATCTTGACTCATATTGTTCCTGATAGTTTTCTCAGTGGTGTATATCTGATTTTGAAAATTCTCTACCAATGGGCACTTATGTCGTAGTTATTCGGTCAAATTGTCCAAAGACCATTGATTGGCAGTGGCAAAATCACTTGACGAACCTGCAACTTCTTTTGCGAATTTTGGATCATATCGATCATTCCCATCATACACCATTCTCTTCCTTTTAGTTATCACTCCATCTTTATGGTATGATTCCCTTTTCACGATAGCCTTTCGTTTCTTACTAAAGAAGAAATCTGAAGGAGGCATCTCTTTGGGCAAGATGGGGGTAATATCACTTACAAAAACAATTTCAGAATTAGGATTTCCGAAGCTGGGTTGCAGATGGGTAAATGATATAATGGGAGTAGCAATCTTTGTGAACTGTTGTTGCTCTGTTGTATTTGAGGTACCAACAAGGGTAGTTGGTGACGAAGGAGGCACATCTTGTCCCTTCTTTAGGAAATCTTTGAATTGAGCTATTTCCTGGGGGCTTAGTTGGCCTAACAATGATGCTTCTAATTCCTTTGTTAACCCCTCCGAGCTCTTTGGGGTTTCCTCAACTTTATGTTTACCAGAGTGACTTGATTCAGAACTTGTAGGCATAGTTTCGCTATTTTCTCTCCTTGTAGTACCTTTGGTAGACTATTTCGCCTGTGTTTTTGAAAGCTGATAAAAATGACTTGTTGATCTGGGAGTAGGGTTTGGAATCTTCCTTGAACTTCCTCATAAGATCTACCCCCCTGAATATTTCATCATACTGGGATTTCTCGTGCATATATCGCTTCATATTGAACCGAACCAGGTGGTTTTCCACTATATTACATGGATCGTGTCTTTTGAACTTGATGTCAACCAATTTACCATCCTCCAGAGCCACAACCTCCACTTTGGAGTGACCGAAATCCAGTAATGAAAACATGCCAACCTGAATAGGGAAAGTTGGCCATACCTTTTTAGGTGTTTCCTTCAGCTCCTTACTGATGCCTCCTGTCACTATTTGATAGGCCACTTCTCTGCATACCATCCAATCCGGTAAAAATCGTGGGAGAGAATGGGGAGGAACCGAGCACCCAAAAACCCTAATGTAGGAGACGTTCTCCTCAATAAACCAATCAGCTAGCTTAAACATGTTTCCCATAATCTTGTCTGAAATCCGGGGAGGTGGGTGACCATACAGGGCTATATGAACAGGAACCACAACATTGTGATAGATTTTATAAAATAAATCCTTGGATTTCTCTTCGCATAGCTTGGAATGGTAGAAATGAATGGGCTCGGCACTGGCCGAGGTCCAACTCCAATTCATCAATGGAAAAGGTGTCATGAAACAGATGGCATCCATGATATAGGCCGATGTGTAAAAGGGGGTGGGTTGTCCTTTTGATTTCGTTGTTTAATATTCGACAATCCCCTTGGCCAAGTTATCATACATCATTTTGGCCCAGTTGAAAGTGAAACCCTATGCCACCTCGTGTATAATGGATACCCACTCCACCAAGAAATGCGTAGGGGTTTTCTTCCCGAACAATCGACATAGAATCATGGCTACATACACCATATGAGCATCTAAAGACGTTGTGGCATATATACCATGAGCGTCAGTTTTGAATCTCTCCGGGTGCCCCCACCAAGACTTGATTATATCATGACAATGTTGGGCATACTCGATGCATTCCTTTTGCTTGAACTCCAGAATGAATGCAACCTTGTATGTATATCTAGGATTAGGGACGATTTTATACATTATTTGCATACGTTCCGGTCGGAAAGAGTCAACGACAATCTTCTGATGGTTGATGAAGTTCCTAGTCTGGACGTCAATGTGCTCCAAGGCCCAGCTTATCATGTCGTTATAAGGCATCAGCCTTGGCTGTGTTGCTATCTTGTGAAGATCTGACTGCGTTATATGTATGAGTTTAGATGTATAAGTGTCGTTCTCTTCTTCGGTAGAGTCCTCTAGACAGTTGATGATTTCACGTTCCAGAATCTCGAACACCTGCGTCCAAGTTTTAACGGTGTATGTGGCTTGCGACGTGGTGTCTGGCAGAACGTCTGCATTTGGGTTTGAATCCTTGCCCACCACATCCAGCTTTTTCATCATTTTCTGTGGTGCCATAATTTCTAAGGAGCCAAAGTGAAGTTACCTGTTGCAGAGAAAATCTGTGAGTCTTTCAAACAGATAAAACTTGTCAATTGCAGAAGGTGAAAATGAATTCGAAATCGAAGTGCTTTTGTTCAAAACAGATTCATTGATTTTCGTGTAGCTTCAGGAACGAAAAATTTATTAATGTTAATGGAAATGTCTACTTGGCGATCCACAATCCATGTTTGAATCATTATCCTTAATTAGTCATAAATGCCATCAATACTTCGACGGTTCATGTTTGAGAATTTTATATGTGACAGAGTGGGAACCTCCCGAATCCCGAATCCTGAATTCGCGAAAAGATTAATTTATGAATAATCGCTTGTAAAACCTTAATTAATCATGGTTAAGATGGTGCGTTAACTTTGAGTTTTTTGGGAGTTCAGAATTTGGGGATTTTTTATGTATCTCGAGAAGAACTTCCTGAAACCCGAAATTGCGAAGCAATTAATTATCAAATAATTGATTTTAAGTCTTAATCGATTGCATTTAATTTTATGTATTTCGGAAATTTGGACTTCGGGGATTTTAGAATATGATACAGGGGAAAATTACGAAATCTGAACCACTGATTCATTAATTATCTCTTGATCATGATTAACTTAGTTATTTAAATGTTTAATACTTCGTCATTTTGGTACTTCGGTGATTTGTGAATTCGTTATTTGTTAAACTCCTGAAGGATCATCTCCTGTAGTGACGTGGTATAAATGACGTCACTATGGATGACGTGTCGAGAAAAGAGAGGTGCCACGTGTTACTTGGAAACATGTGAATCCTCCAGTGGAAATGTAAAAAATGGGTGCCACGTGTCAACTCAGGAAAAACTCAAAAGGTACACGTGTCCTACGACTTGTGCCTTTAAAAGGTTTAGGAAAAGTTGCAAGAAGACACCTTCGGGTTTCTGAGTTCCAGAGTTTTTATTGTTAAGACTTATTGAAATATCCAAAGCGTGGAGCTCCGAAGCGACCGTTAGAGATTTACCTCTTTTAAAATTCAAGCTGAACAATTCAGATTTGTATGTGTTCCAACACACCCATGGCTCTTATTTATAGCATTCATACATGAAAAAATGTAATTGGTTCATAGTGTGAACAAGGGACCTTTTAGGGCACCCTCTAGTCCTTGACCAGCCTCCCATTTGGATTTTGCTCAGATATGAGGGTCAAATCGTATTGGGGGTTGGTCCATAAGTGGTTGAGGGGCTGACAAGATCCATAAATGCACCATTCATAGAAGTGTGCATCTTTTCTCGTACACAATCGCAMGCTTGGCACATTGTGCACGTTGAGGACTATGTTGGCCCACACACAYTGCATAATGCACGCGCGCTTCCTTTGGTGAATCTTCGCATTTCAATTTTTGACCCAATTGTATAGTTTTTTTTTTCTTTTGAATGTATTTCAGTGTTGTAGGTGGACTAATTGTTGTTCGAATTGAGTTTTTCTTTAACCATTTCTATGTGATGTTGCGGACGATTTTTCAGTGATAACACTTATGCTAAGAACATAAATAGTGATGAAGAAGAAGCTCCTAAGAAAGAAACAAAATATGAAAAAGAAGACAAGAAAAGGAACACAAAGAAATTCTTGAAGAAAAGCCTTTACTCAAAAGAAGACAGTTCCTCATCAGATGAGGATGATGATAGTGGCAGTGAATAAAAAAGAGTACTCTTCATGGAAATGGAAACTCAGAAAGGAACCCATGAAAATGACGAAGAAGATTATGAAGAAAGTGAAGTAGATCTTGAATCATAACTAATCAGCACCTTAAGTGAGCTAAAAAGAGAAAGGAGGAAAAGAAAGTCATTCAAGGAAGAATTGATCAAACTAAAGGAGACTTCTCAAAATTCCAAAGAAGATGCTCATTTAAAAATCAAGGTAAAAGAAGCATAAAAGAGAGAAAATATCTTGGCAAGTAATCTTAAGGAAAGATCTGAAGACTTAAACAAGCCTGAAGACTTAAACAAGCCTGAAGCAAAATTCTATCAACAAGAAAGAAGACTTGAAGAATAAATCATCTCCTTTAAAACCAAATTTGAAGAAGCAAAGAGAATGAAATAAATAATGAAGATCCATATGATAAATAAAGAATAATATTGTGAGAAGATTGAAGAAGAAGTCGTGTCATTGAGGGTTGAAGTCAACAAGCTCAACAAGAACTTAAAAATCTCTCAAGTGCTAGAATACATTCTCAACAGTCAAAGGCCATGCTATGACAAGTCTGGACTAGGATATAAGAAAATTCATTTTGAGAATGGTTCAAGCTCCATGACGAAAGAAGTAGATCAAAGATTTCTGCATAAGTCATCAGAAGTCCCAAGCCTTCAAAGGAGAATATTCTGGTAATGGAAGATGATCAACAAATCAAAGGAATATGAAATCAACAATCAACAATGGAGAGGAATGAATGCAGAAGAGATGTATTTCCAATAAGACCTTCTACCTCTAGGCATCAAAGAACTTTCAATCATTGTAAAGGAAACAACAAAAGAGAAGATCACAATCAACTAAGGCATGAATTAAGAAGGACTACATCACAAAGAGGATCATTTTCTCTCAAGTATCAAAGTTTTTTTCTTGGTTTCTGTTTTACTTGCACTAACTTTGGACATAAAGTTGTAGATTGGAGAGTGTATGAAAGAATTTTTCAAGCAAGAGATGGTTATGTGCCCCCCTACAATATTGAATGTTACAATTGCCACAACTATGGATGCATAACTCGTTATTGTAAAATCATGATGAAGTATTCCATGAAGGAAAACATTGATATCATGTACAAGAAGGTTTGGAGAAGAAAGCAAAACATGAAGAACACATGAATGAAAAACTCCCACGGATCATACTCACAGGATTTACATATTTGTAAGATCATGATGAATCTACAAGTAAAGAGGAAGATGTCAGAATTCATAATGATAATCCTGCTGCAAAGAAACTTCATATATTTTTCTAAGCCATCTAGCTTGGAGACTCCTAGTAATGTGAATGTTGAAAAGAGGGAGTCTAAGAAACAAGTATTATAGATTGGAGAACTATCTTTCGGGAAGTCTGAAGTGTTTGTAGTTTTTGGGAAGAAAGAATGGAAGATTGTCTCATGATAGATTGATTGATTAAGGAATAGTTTTTGGAGCACATCCCCATGCAGATTCGAGAATGTGTACTTGTTGCAGATATGTAGAGTTTGATTAATGGACATATTTGTTTCAGCTTGAGAAGCATGAATATGTGGTGATCATTTACAACAGATTTGAAAAATCTATCAATGAAGTGGCAGATTAGTCAGCATTGTGTACAGTTGAATCACAGAGTAATGGAAAGTTTTTGTGACACTTGTACATAAATGAATTCATGAGATATTTGACAGGTCTAGAAGACAATACTTGATATGAACCAGAGAGGATACATGACCGTGTATGAAAGAATGAGCTCAGAAGTAATTACAAAAAGGAATATGGACTCGTTGTAAAGCATATGACTCANATAAATGAATTCATGAGATATTTGACAGGTCTAGAAGACAATACTTGATATGAACCAGAGAGGATACATGACCGTGTATGAAAGAATGAGCTCAGAAGTAATTACAAAAAGGAATATGGACTCGTTGTAAAGCATATGACTCAGAAGAAAAGTGTATTGACAGGTGGAACCAACTAGTCACCAGAAGGTAAGCAGTGAAAGGCACAACAAGACAGGGGGAGAGAAACCATCAAGAGGAGTTATACAATTAAGAGAATATTGTTGAATGATTATGTGATTGATGTGAACTCAGTGAAGACATGATAAACCATGTAGACTTGAAGTCAAGCGATGAAAGAAAATTGGCATGAATGATTTTAATATACGTTAGTGGATTACAATAATAGGAAGCACCAATGGACAATAAGCACCTGAAGAGAGGAAATAAATAATATACAATAATCCCCACATTGATCTTGCAGAAAAAGATAGGAGGAGAGAAATCGTCAAATGGAGTTACCCTTAATATCAAAGCGGGAGAGAAAGAAAAAAAAAGATGGGAAATATTAGAAGCATGAAGACAAAGGGAGAGAGATTTTTAAAAGAAGGTATATTATTGGAGGGAGTTACTCTTTGCCATTGATGTCAAAGGATGAGAGAAAAATAAGAGCGCATGAAGACAGGGGGAGCAATGATCAACCCTAGAAGAAGTCGAGAAGCCTCATAAGCCCCTAGAAGTAATGGGTGATGTCAAACCCAAAAGAAGTCTAGAATCCTCTAGAAGTGATGGGTGTATTTGAAGAAGTCTCCAAAGTGGTCCCCTTATGGTGTAGCTTTAAGCATGGYTGTCATGGGAAAACACTTTGAATAAGTCTACACGAAGCCCTGGAAATATGGATAAGTGGTTAAGAAGCCCCCAAGGTGTGGTCATGAAGCCCAAATTTGATTGGAGAAAAACAATGTGAAGGAAACTGTAATTACATACAAAAACTTCATATATTGATAGTCTTCATCATGTCGTTTCTAACGGTAGGTGGCACGCCACGTGGTTCCTCACGATTGAGAAGTTATGTTCTCTTAAAGTTGAAGCCCCAAATTATGGTCAAGAATCCTCGAATCTAAGGTCAAAGAAATTACAAGTCAGCCCCAAATTAATTAAAGGAGAAAAAAAAGTTGCAACAAGAAGTTACAGGTCGACCCTAAAGTCAAATAAATGAGGCACTTAGAAAAGTATAAATACACATAAAAAACCTCTCGTTTTTTCATCTATCCAAATGTGTGAATCTAGCCTAGGAGAAAGGAGGTTGAGGAGAGCGAAGAGTACAGAGGTTACTGTACCAGCTTTATGAGTTTATCCGTGGGGTTTTAGTGGAGAAAAGCATCGATGTACGCAGGTCACAGTGAAACAAGACGCAGATGTTTGCAGGTTCACAATGTATAAATCGTGGATTTGTGCAAAAGTTTTGAAGAAGGTGTCATTCTCTTTATACTAAAGTTGAGGAAGGTATGTTGGTCTGAGATCTGATGCACCGGGTTTTAGATAATGAAAATGTATTTTATTCCATATATTTTGAGGCTTGTATCTCGAAGCTCATGGTATATTCTTAACGCATATCTTGGAGGTTATGGTACATGGTTTATGACATATATTTTGGTACATGGTTGAGGCATATCATGAATGATATGTCATATGTTTGAGGCACATATTTTGGTACATGGTTGAGGCATATCATGAATGATATGGCATATGTTTGAGGCATATCCTTGGTACATGGTTTATGGATGTTATGGAACATGATTGAGACATATCTTTGGTACATGATTTATGAATATTATGGCATATATATCTTGGCACATGGTTTGATGCATATCCTAGTAATGTTGGGAATGTGTTTGAGAGATGTTCTTGGCGATCTTGACATATGATTTATGTGAATGGATCTAGCTTTGTTGATGATGAGGTATCAGTATCAATGACAATTACAATGACAAGTTATTTTTTATGATGATGATGTATCAATATCATTTACAGGTTTATTATCAGTGATAGGTTGACTATCAGTGATAATGACAATGACTGTGACATGTTGATTATCAGTGATAGTGACAGTTTGATTATTAGTGACAGTTTCAGTGACATGTTGAGTCTCCATTTATATTTCAAGGAGGAAGAAAGGGGTAAGGAAAGGGGGTTGGAGCTTCCTTCCATTTGGTGATGGAGAATATAGGGAGTTGTAGCTTCCTTCAGGTTGGAGCCTCATTCTAGTTGGTGTTGGAGAATACAGGGATTCATAGCTTCCTTCAGGTTGAAGCCTCTTTCCAGTTGGAGATGGAGAATCTAGGGACTTGTAGCTTCCTTCAAGTTGGTTCTTGTAAACAGGGGGTTGATGCCTTCTTCCAGTTGGTGTTGTAGAATCTTGGAAGTTGGTGCTTCCTATGAATGTAATTCTCAACATGCTATAAGAAAAGCAATATGTAGTTTTCTCCCATTTGGGTTTCCACGTAAAAATATCTTGTGCACTATGTATGATATGATGCATTGTTGAATGATATTATTTATGGTTATATGTTCATGATATGTGAAATGGAATCATAAGTGAATGGAATTCTTGATAAGTTAATATTTACACGTTGTGACTAAAAGTGGTAAAAAATGCTAAACATTGATTCAACCCCCTCTCAGTATTGGTGAATATTCGAATAGTTTCTTTCAAACAATTTTTACAGGACAGTTGCACAAGATCATAGCATAGTTTTCCTTATGAAAATATTTTTAGAGAAATTCTACAGTTTTTTAGACTTTCTGTAGCTTTAGAAATGCTACTACAACCAACAAACAATTCCCAGGGATGAAATTTGCAAGTAGAAGAAGCTAAATAAAAAAATTATGAGATATGGGTAGAGGAGAATATGAAAAATTGGGTAAAACATGGGTCGTTTTCCAAAAACAATGCACGATGAGGGATACAGGAGCATGTTTTAAAACATATTTTATAAAAATCACCAACATTTTTGTAAACCATTACAACCATCTTTATGTAGCTTATTTGTAGTTTTGAGTGGTTACATGCATCCCAATATGAGATCGTGGCTTGGACATGGTTTCAAATCAACACCATATAATCATCCACCTATCAACCATGATTTCCAACATATTTCAAATTTGCACAAATTTCCAAGAATGAAATTCAAATATGGAAATTTTATTTGCAGCAAGCTCAGATATTTTATTTGCAACAACAAATTCATATCAACACTCTTTAGTTATTCATCAATAAATTCCAAACTCTTCATCGGTATTATTATTTCTTCATCAATAAATTCCAGACTCTTCATCAACACTTTTTCAAATCTTCCATCAACATTATTCAACAACAATCAAAGTTCTTTGCATCAACAACAAGAATTCTTCAACTATGTTTTCAAAGTGCACAAAGATCAACTACAAAAGATCAATATCATCTCCTTTTTCTCTCAGCAAAACCAATTTGTAGTGGGATACAAGTAAAACAACCATAAGGTAATGACTTGTTAAACTATTGTGCATTAGAAATTCAGAAATTATGTAAAAGTTTGCTACAACCATAAAAAAATGCATTAAATTGATGCGTACACTCATCTAAAGGTGGCTTAACTCACTCAAAAATTTCATCTAACAATTGGGTAATATTCTATTGGTTATATGCTTACTTTTCATGGTCAATTGTAGTATTTCTAAGCACTAATTATCGTTGTTGTTACAAATCATTTATTGCTGTCATGTAAGTGTTTACTGTTGGAAATTTGTAACAACCATTGCAATTTATCTTGTCTAGTGTCTAAAGAGGTTATTTTTGCATAGTTTAGCTTAGTAATTGTCATGTATATGCTGCAAAGTGTTCTTGTTCTAGGAAGGTTCAAAAATCACCTTCAACCTCTTCCTTTTCCTAGACCTATACCAACCAATCAGTGATCAAGATATGGGGCGGTAGGCTTGGCTACTAAACTTGCTATTTGATCCCTTGAGGTCACCAGGGAATCCTCCCTTGTGGTGGACCTCCTCCATCACTAAAATAAGGGAAGATCCTACTAAGGTGATAGTGGTAGTTTCTTCCATAACTATGCAATATTTGGGGATCTTGTTGTGGGAGTTGCACAAGTACAAATCCTGTGATATCAGGCTTCTATTGTCACTCTGGAAAAAGTTATTTTTGTTCCTCTAGTACCTTATGCACATTGAAATATATTTTGAATTGTTGCAACCCATTATTCAACTTAAGTGGATCTACCTCATATTCATAGGGATTTATATTGACCTTCGCTTACATTGTAAACAGGGGCTAAGAAGATTGTTTACTAGAGTTCCTTTTTCAAGTTTCAGTTCTTTCTTCTCTTTCCTCAACTCTTCATGATAATATGGTTTCTCATGAGACTTGGGTTTTTCTTAAAAAGTACCGATTTTTTTTCTCATGAATGGTCGCGAGGATGACCATGCTCTTAGAAATATCGGCTACTTGATATTCCAACCTCACACATCTTATTTTGCCTTCATCTACGGGTCCTTCCAATGCTCTTCCATTTTTTAGGATTTTGGTTTCTTGTTAACCTTTCATGTGTTGATCCCAAGATTGACATGGTACAACTCTCTCACAAACTAGGATTGTTTCAGGTGGGTAAGCATATACTATGCTCAAACCACAAATTCCCAAATAAACCTACATTGATACCAATATAATTTGTAAACAACTTTGGATTCTCTAATTATTGGCTCACACACACACACACACACACACACACACATATATATATAATTGAAATGCATATAATGAGCCTATGCACAATTGTGTGACTATTTTTTTTTTTTTAATGCTTTAACCAAAATAGAAACACCCCATTTATAGCTTTAACTATTGTGACATAAAATAAATTAAAATAGAAAATCCACACAATGGCACACACATATTTACGATGGAAGCCCATACGAGAAACCCAAAGTTCAATGAAGGATTCTTCCTTTTGTCTTTCTATATTATGGAGATTACAATACAAACTACAAAGTTGTCCAAGCTTAATGTGAAGCTATGAGACATTATGGTCTTTTACAATACTCTACATTTTTCTTCCATCTCTCTACCCTGACAATATTTCCTCCACACCCCTACTCATACTTTGGAACAATTGGTAGCTAGTGACAAAGTGAAGCATTTCCCCCATTCTGTAATGTACCCAACTCCCTTGCTAGGTCTTGTTGTTACTAAATTGACTAACATATCAATTCAAATGCGGAAAAAATACATGGTGTTGGGTCTTAAAAATTAACTCTTTTTGTCACAACTATGCCATAAAACTGACCTATATAACCCATATTATTAGCCATTTTGTCCTATGCTATCCAATTTTCCATCATAACATTGTTTAAATTACAGAATTGATACATGGAAGATTATCTAATATAAAATGTTCATTCTTAAACATATTTTTGCTTTTTCTTATGCAATTTATTTTAATTTGTTATTATTTTTAGTAGCTACAGAATCTTCGATTATGTAGCTACCAAATATATTCATGTTAACCATTAAACACATTGTTTATGTCACAAAGTTATTGTTTTGCAAGGTTGGATGCATTTCAAGATTGATCCAAAAGTTGGAGAATATGCCAAATTGAATCCTTCATCTCATCCACTTGTCATATGTGATTGAAGACCCTCCAACACAACATGGAAGTGACGTCAAAACTCCAGTCAGTGGGAAAAGAGTTACACAATATAAATCCCAGTCAATCAACTCACGAAAGAAACATGATTGTATTGGAGAAATGCATGCATCCAATCATGAATTTATACAATACCTAGAGATGCAAAAAGATTCTATAAATCTAAGAAAGATCTAAGATCCGATTATGCATATGCATATATGAAATTTGTTTCAAACAATTATGAATTTGAAACCCATGCCAAAATAGAGACAATTTTGTGGGGTCGATTGTAAGCACATGAAGAAGAATTTCACAAATCGGGGACATGGGTTTTGTGTGTAACAAGCCCATTTAGGTTTTTTGTGGACATTTTCCTAAAAACAAGAAATATATGAGAGACATACTTGATTTTCTAAAGCGAATTTTCTTAGAAATCCTGTAGCAATCGGTTTCCAAATTCTTCATCATTATGTATGGTTGCGCCCAACAAAGATAGGATTGGGCACCTAGTTTTGAAGCAAAAGGTATGAGCATGGATTGGTGATCATCAAATCAAGGATACCCTAAAATCAACGAACAAGGAGTCATGATCAACATCCAAGTCAACATGGTAATCACAACAATATATCTCGAGTTCATGGTAGCACATCAAACAGAGGATCAAATTGAAAATTGATCCTTGGATTTTATGGAATCAATTGTCAAGATTGTAATGGAGGAAATGAATACCAGATATCATATTTCTCTAGGAATTATTTGTTTTCAAATTCAAAACATGATTTACAGATCCATAGGTTGTGGATCTAGAAGAGATCATTGTAATGTATAAATACCTCATCTTGATAGCCTACGAAGGGAAGGAGGAAAGTAGTGATATCAGACTGTTGTAAATTTATTTTGTTGGTTCGAATTAATAAAAAGGAGTTATGGTTGCTAAAATTTCATGAGTTTATGTGTTTGATCTCTTTATTCGCATAAGTTATTTTTAGAAGAATTACCTGTGCCAAGAGGGGCCCCTGAGGAGGAGTGCGTTGCTCATTTATATTTCAGTTGTGTGATTTCCATTTTCTGTTCTTTCAATTTCTTGCAATCCATTTATTTTTTTTGTGATGCACAGGGAATACTAACATATAGAGATTGTCAATTGAGTACATGATTGTCCTTTCGAATCCAGTGATTGCAATACCGTGATTAACAATCCAGTTTATTGATAATCTCAAAGTAATTGGAATCTCTCTTGTGGTTTAATTCAAGTTATTTTCTTTACAATTTACATATTCCATTTACTATAGCTTACTTTGTTTTATGTAGCTGAACATAACAGTTACTCTATTTATGTAGCAAACAACAATCAGTTTTGTTTCTGCATTTTTAATCATTTAGATTAGTTTAGAAACTAAAACCCTACAAATATTGTGCTTTACACCTCACAAGTTTACCAACCCAGATTGATGATTTAAATGTAATGAAATTTTCAAACGATAGAATTGACTAACATTTTTGGCGTCGTTGTCAGGGAAGTGTACAAAGGGAATTGATTTTTCATTTTTAGATGCATATAAAAGTAGATGCACGGTGAAAATAGATGGTAAGACACAAAGGTGACCTTACTATAAAAAAATTTATGGTATAATAGCGAGACACATTCACTATACATAGAGTTGTAGTGAGTCACCTTTCACCAAATCATGATAAGTAGGATGCATGAATATATTAACTCATAAAAATACTACCTCATGTCAAATGATAACCCGGTGACAACATGGTCTTAGTAGCATGAGGTATTCAAGACATAGTGTGTTTCATGTTTGTAGATTTCATTCAAAAAGTAGTGTGCTTTCATTTTAGTTGATTTCAATTATTTTTGGGTGTTGTAAGAACCACCATACACTACTCCATTTGTGAGAAGGAGCTTTATACGAGTTGGATGAACTTAAAGAATGTTCAAGAAACTTTTGAGTAAAGGAAAATGTTACTCCAAGAACTTTCTCAAATCCTAGCAGCAACAAGAATCTCTACCTCTGAGGAAGATCAAATCTTGGCAACAATCAAGAATATATTTGTACTCCGAGAAGTGATAAAAGAGGAAGAATTCCATAAACAAAAACAAGAGGATACCAAATAATAATGGACTACATTCGACGGAGAGAAGTCATTAGAACCTGAGATTGAAGGATCTCTAGCATGTCTATACTTAGATCCTCTATGCATTCAAGAGACCAATCAACAAATATTAGAATATCTTCAAAGTGTGAAAAAGGAGGACATACATAACCAATAGAACAATGACTACATTGAAGAATGGTTCGAGGAATGGTTCGAGGAAGTCATCAGGCCAAAGAACTACTTTACTCTTCAAAATTTCTTAGCAAAAAATCAAACAGATTAGTTGGTTTCTCATATCATGGCATCTATAATGGTACATTTTTTGAAATTAGATATGAATCTACTTGAGATCATGTTCCGCAAATTCCTCCATTGGAAGTATTTCTATACTTGAAAGATAATTTATTTTTCAATCAAAGTAGGATAGGAAATAAACAAAATAGTAAAGATAAAATAAGTCTATTTGTGAAAACTAGTTTACTCGTGCAACTAGACATGAATTTTGTTTGAAAACCAGGCAAATAGTGGACAAAATTCTCAATATGTTCTGCATATTGGTTCAATATTGTAATACCCTTGTTTCCACCAACTTGTAGATATAACTATAGCCTGCTAAAAGACTATGGGAAGACTTATTATGTGTGAATTTTGGAATTGATGAACCTTTTGATAAAAGGTAATGTATATATATTTCTGTTACTAATTAAAATAGAAATTGTTGCATAACTATTGAAGGGGTTTCCAAGGTAGGTCATAATGCATGAGAGAGATGGTGAGGGGAACAATTAATGGTTGTGATGACCCCCACCAGATCAATACTATACTGAATTTAAATTGTTTAGACCCAGAACAATCCTTCAACCCAGAGAATTTAATTACCAGTCAAGATGGTAGTTGGGGAGTCTTCCTCAAGAGTCAATGAGGAAATGGGCAGAGTACCCATATGAAAAATCCCTGACCTGACCCACGAAATTGAGATTTGGACCCACAAAATCTTGCTGAGAAAGAAAATGAAAGACAGGAAAATTGTGGGAAGAGAGGGGTAGGCAAGAGGAATGGGTCTGGTGACCATTTCTGAAGAGGGAGAGCATGTGAAACTCTCTGGTTCTGAAGAGAACTGAAAAATGAATTTTGTTCTGGGTACAAGAATTATTGGGAAGCGTTTTCTAACCAAGCTGATAAACAGGGTTTCAGAGAAGATGAGTGACCGAGGAAGAACTTATTTCATACCCCCTTGCTTGGTGGAGAGAAAACTGATCTTCCGAGTTCCTCTGGGATGAGGAGAGTAACCTTCGTCCCTGGCTATTGCTGAAAAGAAGAAAGATTCCCTCTCAAAGCATCATGATCTAGCTAGGGGGTGGCTAGTGGTAAATCCGTCCACGAGTTGATGTGCCTATGATTGGGTGGAAAATGGGACCCCTTCCAACAGTTGCATCACGATATGGTTCCTAGATAAGTATATTTGGTTAAATCTTTGTAGTGTTTAAATCAGAGAAAAATTTATAATATGTTTCATAACTGTGTAAGTTTAATTTCTAACAAAAGTGACTTGAGAAATTTAAGCAAAATAAAGAGAATGTTGTAGCTAAAGTGCATTTTATTTAATTCCTTATCTCTTGACTATTTGTGTGTTAGAATAAGATTTTTGGGAGTGGATGTTGTGTTTGTCTGTGTTGTATAGTTTAATGCATGCTTGAGAAATGATGACTGGACAGTTAAAAATCTCTATAAAACATCTGGAAGAAGAGAGAGTGATTTTTCTGCCTAATAGTGTTATATTTTAGTATATCTTCAAATCATATGCTCGAAAGCTTAGAGGATATCAGATCTGTGGACTTTAGGAAATAATCCCAAATATGGAAAAACATTAAAAATCCTTAGAAATGATTATTGAGGAAAAATAATTAGGAAATAAACATGAAATTTTCCTAATTGAATTAAAATACAAAAGTTCTCAAAATTCTATTTGGGGCATAAATAAACATTTATGTTAAACTTATGTTAAATCTCCTAAATTTGGGAGGAATCCCCTTAAATTTTGGTGGGCAGTAAATTTTGGTAGAAATACCAAATTTACTGTGGAGGTAAATCTTTATCTTAGGACCAATTTCCTTAAATTTTGGTAAGAATGGTAAAACACAGTAATAAGGGAAGAAATGCAGGTAAATAGGGAATTAATAATCCCTAGTAAAAACCATTGTTTTACCATGGAGAATTCCACTCCAAGAAAATATATTAATATGGAAAAATAATTTAAACAAATAAATGTTTCCTAAATATAGGTATATATGTAAATATAGGTATATATGTAAATGCATTTATGTATTTATATGTTTTTCTAGGCAAAGTTGAGAAATTGGTAAGTTCTAGTAAACTCTGGTAAAATACCGAAGTTACTATTTAGATATTCTATTGATTGAATAACAAGGTCGCAAAACGTTATATTTAAAAACTATAAATTTTTTAACCTGGTGTGCGAGTAATGGAGATTGAAAGTTTTTAACTACACTGAAATTTCTTAGATGTGAAATTCATACTTTACTCAAACAAATCGATGATTCTCGGAGAAACTTCATTAATGGAGTTATATAAATTCTCCTATTTTTATTCTCAATGTAGGAGTATGTATAAAATGCATAATTCTTAAATAATTAAAGTCTTGGAAAATATATGTATCGTCATGTATCCTTTTAACATGAAAATATTTATATAATAATAAATATTAAACCAAGCTTGTAGGTAATTGGTCTTTGGAGTCCCACATTCGTAGTGGAAGGGAGAGTGCATGAGAATTAAGTCTAAAGCTATCAGAGAGATGTCATGGACATTATGAAGAGTAAGTGCATTTTAAATATTACCCCTTCCCTTTCCTGATTGTTTATCATAGTGATGAGAAGGGTACGTGCAAATTTACTCCGAAGGCTTCAACTTGTGATGAGAATTATGTTCTAAAAGTTTCAATATATTATAATAATTAACCTTGTTCCACCATAATTGGTTTTCAGATGGCTAAGAGGTGAGTACATGAAGAAGGTATGAATTACCAGAGATTAAATTAAAACATGAAACGTTATACTATTATATATATAATCATTTTTATTTAGATCATACTTTTCAGAGTTATGAACGGAGAGCACAAATACCAAGACCGAAAGTCTATTTGGAGTTGACTATTCGGAGTGGATGGAAGGGAGTGACATAACAAACCCCGAAGTTGTTGCAGCGATGACACGGGTGTTATAAAGTTCTAATTGAATATAATAATATTAAACCCTACTCTCTTGTGATTGGGGTCGAAGTGTTGAGAGAAGTACACATCTTTCAAGTTTGAATTGATTTAAATATTCAATAATATTATAATGTGATAATATTATAAATGTTTAATATTGCACATGAAGGAGGTTTATTTACTTAAATTATTTATTATGTTAAATAATCGTATGAGTTGGTATAACATTTAATATATAATAAATGCGCACAAGTTTCAAGGCTTTTCCAGTGCTAAATACTTTCAGAGTTGACTCTTCGGAGTATTTGGAAGGGGCATGTAAATAAATTCTAAACCAATCGGAGCAATGGTGAGAGTTTTAATATGTCCCGCGCATGCACGCATTTCAATAGCGAAGACATTAGAAATGGCTTGAATTGAAGTAATAATAAATATCAAATTGAAAATAGTTAATCATTTTCCCCAGTAAACAAATATGTGTGTGTGTGTGTTAAATGACGTGAAATTTGGTGTGGAGTTGCGTGCTGAGAGAGGATAGTGAATTATAAACATTAATTGAGATTAGTCAACTTAAATACATATGTTGGCCTAATTAACCTTATCATGTTAAGTAGTGAATTATGTACTTTAATTAAGGTCAACCAATTTAAGTTTGTTATGGCCTAACTAACCTTGTCGTGTTATAGTATAATTACTTATAATTATCTTATGAGTAACAATTAAATCAATACTAAACTACTTCTAAGGGGAAGAATGAAAAAAGGTAAATACCCATTAATTACTAGGCCAAAATTATTAAGTTAATTATTTGGCTAAGAGAAAATTACGCTTACAAGGGTAATTAAATTGGGGAATATTAATTATTCCTAGTAAGGTTTAAGTAATTGGATACCAAAGAGCGGTATTCTAAGAAATGTCAATGAAGATTTTTAATCGGTTCATGGTAGAGGGAATATTCCTTGATACATTGGGATCGAGGTCATGAGATTGCGTGAATCGCTCAAACTCCAAATGGATGGCATCAAGAGGAAATATTCCTCTATACCATATCTGTTGGAGGGAAGCAAATATCATGGTGGTAAAAGGTCCGAGCGACGAATGGTTGTAGGCCTGTGTGGAATTGAATTCCACTGTGGAAGTTTAGGATAGTGCCTCGTCGAGATGAGGGTGTCGCCATGTTAGTTGGCATGGACACTGAAATGTCATAAGGATTCCACATGGTATTACGAGAGATGATTCCGATGTAAACATGAGAATCTTTGGAGGGTCATAACTCTTGACCCAGAGCTCGGTTTTGTGCAAACTTACTATCATTGGAAATATCTTGACGAGCAAAAGACAGTGGAGTTGTGATAGAGATGATTCAAGATTATTAGAAGAGGAAACAATTTAATACCCCATCTCCAAAAATATACTTAGGGGGTTGGGTGTGTGACAAAGTGGTATCAGAGTGAGAAACAACACTTGGCCTGCTTGGGTTCATGAACGAGTCGAATCAAATTTTATTATAGAAATTTTAATGGGTAACATCTTATCTTACCCATTCATAAGAGGCTTATTTAAACCACTACTAAAGAGAGTAACAAAACTTTCTATAGTTTTTATATGTTCTAAAAATATGAACTGTGTGTTTCTAGTGTTCCAAATAATGAAGTTGACTTCACCTTACAAATTGCATGTGATGTTCATAAACTAGTAGATAATTAACTAACATAAAATGCTTTATCAACACTCAAATAGTCAGTGGACAACAAGGAAAGATACATCGTAAAGAATGGTGACACATCGTGATTTGGGGGAAAGCTCCCACAATAGAGAAGAAGAATCTGATGAGAGGAGGGAAGTGCAAACACCTCCGGATTTGGATGAAACTATAAGAAGCCTCATGGCAGAATTACAGAGTTGTAAGGCTGACAATGAAAGGTTGATAAAAGAACATGAAAAACAAACTGAAATTAATGCAGTCCCACTGCAAAGCCTATTAGATATACAAAAGCAGATGCAAAATGGGTCAGCAGCCAGTAATGTGGATAAACATCATACTAAGAAAAAACAATATTACCAACTTAACGAGAACTTGACCGAGTTCTCATTTTTTGGGGGGTCAAGTTGTTTACCTCGTTTTTAAAAATGGTGCTACTGGTAGCACCCCCCTCCCTTTTTAGGTGGTTTTTTGATATTTTAAATTTTTTGATACATAAGGTTTCCACTTTTTTTTTAAATGCTTGTTTTTTCATTTATTTTCAAATTGCTCCAATTTTGTTTTTCTCAACGGTGTTTTTTCATCTATTTTCAAACTTATGTACTTTTTTTTTTAAGTCAATAGTGTTTTTAATCATATTTTCTTTCCCATCCAATGTTAAAAATGTTGTACACCATTTTTTTTTTTTTAAATTAAGAATTTTCATATAATTATGTGTCCTTAATTAAGTTATGGTTCCATACTTTTTAAATATAGTGGAAAATATGATTTTTAACACATGTTTTTACCTTTACTTCAATACATAGAAAATAATTGTACTTAAATAAAACTTTTTTT